>JANDBE010000041.1:27753933-27775268 GCA_024320915.1 Erigeron philadelphicus | reverse complement strand
ATAAGGAAGCTTTTAATAATTTGTATCAACTAAATTAACAAATGTATTCATCATTTTAGGTTGTTTGGAAAAAGATACATACCTTTATGTCGGCCATTCATGCTATCAATCTTTCCTGCACCCATTTAACCTGACTCCCTTTCCAAACGGTTGGTGATTATACAAGTGTAATTTTGACCAATCATTTTCTGCACAAATTAGCCATGCCACGTTATAACATATAACATCAAATTATGAGGAACAACAGTTCTTACTTAACTAACATGGTTTATAATATATTATACTTATACTTCCATCAAAAAACTTTATTTAAACAATACCTATTTCATGAAGACAAATCCACACTTGAAGGCAATTGACAATCACCTCGCACCAAGTTATTGGAGACATCATCAAGATTGACCCATGAACACTTGGATTTTCCCTCCTCTGCCACCAAGCGATAAGGACCCTGATTCGATATATAAAAGACAGCAAGGTTCCAATTTCATAAGATGGAGTTCAGGTAACACTTGCATGAAAAGATTACCAAGGGGAATATACAGAGCATCCACCACAAAATACCGAGAGACAATGTAGATTCCCACGTTCCCAGTGTTTATAGGAACAACACACGGGTTAAAAGTCACCCCAAGTCTAATTTTAACGCATAGTCGCATACCTCCTAAATCGCTTTGTTCTAATATTTAGATTACTATAAATAAATAGATTTTCCCTAATATAAGTAAGTAAAAGGAGTCAATATTTTACAATTATGACATCACGTTTATTTTTAAATGCCACACGTCAACTTCTGGTTGGGTTAAAAACCTTCTTTCATTAAGCAACCTTCTTCTAGGATCCCTACCCTATATATATAACTAACACATTAACTACTTGCAGAAAAATCAAAAGATGGTAATGTAAGTATTTGCAAGTCAGCCCAAACAGACCCGGCTAGTACTAAAACATGACTTGTTCAAACCAAATCTGTATAGACCATTTACCCACTTGCTCATCCCGCTGCCTAAAGTAATACCATTGTTCTCCACGTGTTAAAAATAGGGGAAAAAAAATACATAAATAATAGTAAAGAGTGTACCGTGTCTAGTTGCTTAACAAACCATTGGTTTAACTCTTTCATACACAACGAATCAACAAGCAAGTAAGGATGGAAGTCAGAGTATGCCAAATAGATGCCATCTTCTGCATATCAAAGAACCATAACCCAAATATTGAGATATCTTGTATATCCAGATCACTGAACTAAACATGCCAAATAGATTGAAATAACTCAATAAATTTCAATAAGTATAGAAGAAAATTTTATTTACCATCGCCTGAATGGAAGTGGGCCAACTCTTGTGCTGTAGAAGCAATCCGTCCAAGAACTGCATTCATCTTAAGTTACCATAGAACAAGTTTTAGAGCTTAAGTACGAAGTATATCATCATATCTATTCAAAAAATAATAATATACATCTATAGAAGACATTACTACTCAAGGATAGTACTTCTAAGTTTCTTGCTGACAGACTATCATCTACGGTAGTCAGTTGTCCATTGACAGTAGATGTAGATGCAACTCTTGCTCTTTTTCCCTGAATCAAAGCCGAAGCCTGTGTACTGAGCATGTCATATTGAGACTGTAGATGCCCAAGTTGTCGCTGCAGCTCCAAGGCTTCTGCCTTATAGGCCAAAGTAGCATCCCTTTGAGGTCAAAACAAATTATTTTATTGTCAAAACGTGTTTGACAAAAGAAATAAAAGCTATACATCTAAAAGCCAGATCATTGTTCATCAAAGAAAAACTAAAAGTCAAGTCTGAACACGCTCTATGCATTATCATTCTTTTCAGAAATATCTGAGCATGTTCTATACATAGGAGACACTAAGCAGGTTGTATACAAGTGGTGATGTTGTAGCGATTCTGAAAATAGAGCAGGATGCATATGTAAATAGTCTGAAACTAATGTAACTGGAGGGATGAACTTCTATTTCAAATATTTATACAGGCTGGGAACTTTATCAATAACCCATTTTTGTTAACAATTTAAATTCAAGGAGTTGTTATTAAAAATTTATCTTTAATCGTCATTGCCATATACTAAACATAAAATACATGTAAAAAGACAACTGAAAACGTAGTCTTCTACATCTTTAGGCTTGCTCAAGTTCTTACACATATGCCTCACATCCACCCTTTATGTTAACTTCAGAAGTGACAGCACTAGTTCTGGTTCCATATACTTTTCACGCTAATTAGTTATTACAAGATGTATTGCAGTACTAACATATGACTATGTCGAGGCTTAGATAGAGAATGTATCATGTATAGGTGTTGTTCTTTGTAAACATGAATTTGTTGAGCAACAAAGTACTTTGAACTATAAAGACAATTTAGAAAAGCGGAAGTTTGAAAAGTAATACATAATCATACTTATGTAGACCACACAAAAAAATGTTCTGTAAACAAACTTGGAGTGTTCTGATATACCAAAAATAATCAGTTGTATACACAAGAAATTCTGATCCGTGACAATCTAGCTTAAAAGAAAATGCAAGAAACTTCACCTTATGTCTTTTAGCCCTTCTTCAGCTCCAAAAACTGCCTCCTGATTATCTCTCCTTGTTGAGAAGGCAGAAATGCTTTCATAAGCAAAATCCAAGTCTTCTCCCTGTGAAAATATTTGACAGAAAAGGAATTAAAAGCTAGCACAGAGTGGTTCCTCTTCGTTATACAGGAAACTTTATACCAGACTAGAAATACAAATTTACGTATAAGGTGCACATCAAAGCGGGAACTTCAAATTATGGAATCTTAATAATTAATCATTTTGTCGATAGTAATATTTTAAACGACAATCTTGAGTATACATATTAGCCTTGTTATTACTATAACTAATACCAGAGTAGTAATAAACATCAAACAGTATGAGCCCCAATAGCACACACACAAAAAATCGGTTGATTACCTCCAAAAGCTTACCCTCTTGTATAAATTGCTCATACCTGGAATAACATTACAAACATATCTGTCAGCATACATACATCGTATATACAATTCTTCCTCAAAAGCTGTAAATCATATATCTTCATTCCTTTAATCATTACCAAAAACTATGTAAACATATTCTCTAAAAAATTAAAATGCAATACCTACATAAGCAAAATGACACAACATAGAAGAATGGATTATGTCAAAGTATATCGTAAAACCACAATCCTAAAACCATTAAGTGCTACAACTAAATAATCGACACTCGTACGTTCCTAAAAGTAGTTCGAGAACGAAAACCAGCTACCACACGCAACTACTTCGTTCCTTAAGCGAAAGGTATTAATTAGGGAAAAATAAGGTGTATAATTGCATACGACAACCATGAACTTGATCTAACTTCACTTTAGAAAGCAATCCGTTAGCAAACACACAGTAATATGCTAACTAAACCTAAATAAATCAAAAGTTTCTGTGTGTGTGTGTGGGAAGCATTTTTTTCAAATTTTCTTATCGTATCGGTTAAAAATCATAATCTCACGCGCTATATAAACGTAGTTAATCACATATAACATAATTTCAAAATTCAGATTATAATCGCGGACATTTTCGGTCTACATTTTTACAAAGCGAGCAATCTCATAACATATAATAAACTAGCAAAGCCTATACATATATATATAGAGAGAGACTATACACACACACAGAGAGATGACTGTAGGTTGTAAAGTTGCATATAATTATCGTAACTAATAAGCTAACAAAACCTAGATATACAGATACAGTTTCATATATATATATATTATATGAAATTGAGAAGGAGAGAAGGTAGGGACGGACAGAGAAAGTTCGGAGGGAGAAAGGACGTTGGAAGGACGGAGGGAGGAGCAGATCCAATCGAGAATAGGACGGGCGTCGTCGTACTGAAAAGGCCATTCGAAACTGTCTGGATCTACTTCTCCTTCATACCCTAATTCCACTAGTTTTCTACACACTCGCCCTCCACTCATCTATTCTATAATCTGTGGCCGCCTCCCTGCTTTGATTAAATATGAATTATGAAATGAAATGATGTGATTTTGGAATGTGGATGGATTACAAAGTAGTGTTTGTTTGTTTTGGTTTGAATTTTGGGGGGTTTTAAATTTTAATTTATGGACGGACGGGGAGAGATAGACGACGACTCGATGGTTATCGAGTCTTTTCGAGTCCGGTTTAATCAAGACTGGTCGTTTTTGAAGCTCGGTCCTTTCTTTTCAAGCCCGAGCTCACTATATCCATACTTCCAAGCCCGAGCTCCCTTTATATATCGATACTTTCGAGCTCGGTTCGACTAGATAAAGTGTTAGGCATCCACAACGGTGTTTATCAAAAGCTTTTTTTTAAATAAAATACAAAAAAATGTAAGAGCTTTTTATAAAAAACTTTACTTCCAAACACAAAAAACTTTTCAAAACAGAGTTGATTAAAATCAATGTTGTAAATAATGGTTTTAAAGATCGTTATAAAGGCGTTATAATGCTTAAAGGTGGTATGTCGTTACGTTATGTGTCTTGTAGGGTAGATTTAAAGGTTACAGTAAATAATGGTCAAATAGCGAACTTAACGAGGTTGGGGTCATGGATAATAGATACATACATATATTTAACCTGATGGTTTTATGTTTATTAGACCAAGTTTGGTTTTAAAACCAATACAAATATCTTACGTAACAGAAAAATGACTTAGTTTAAATAAATTCACCATCATTTTTGGTTAAGGTACATTATTTTTGTAAATTTAAATAAATAAATAGTTCATATAAATATAAATATAGGTATTTTATGTTATAATTTTTAGTTTTTTGTGGTTATTGACTTATTTTGTAGAGATATTGTTGATATATATCTTTTAGAAAAGAAATTCCTTTATAAATTATAGTCTCCGTTATAACGCCGATATATATCTCCGTGAAATGAGATTTATCCTTAAAGGTGGTCGGCCACCGAGTGACCGTCGAACGTTATTTACAATTTTGCCAGTATCAATACAGCATTGGTATTGTATTGGTATCTCGGCTTTTGCAAAAAAAATTTCGATACCGTCCTGATACGAATCCTACAAAACACTAATGTGGAATCGATAGAAGTATTTTGTAAATGTAAAAAGTAAGTAGAAATAAATAATATGTTTTTGCAATGTTTTAAACGATTGAAAAATCACATCATATATCATATATGGTCGCCTATCTAAGTGATACATGTCCTTCGTTTTATTGATTGTCAAGTGCACGTGCACGTATAAACTCTTCAAAATTAGACATTTATGATGATGAACTTTATTATTGATGTTCATAGTACTGTTATTTTGATTGGTTTATTTGGTATTTAATTATGTCTTTTCGGAAAAATGATTAAAAGTTGGTATAGATATATGTTGAAACAGTTTGTTGAGATGTTATTGAGATGGTTTATTTGAGCAAACTGATGTAACCATTAAAGATGACCTAAGACCTTTTATGCTCGTTGCTTGTTATTGTATAAGTCTATTGATAGAATGATAGGCTTATTTTTTCCAATTAATTTATAGTTTTATCTGTCACAGATTTTTTACGTTTCCTTTGGTTAGAATCATGGTAACTACACGAAATCAAGTAAAACATATTTAAGTAGAACTAGTGTTATATCCGACCGTTGGCCGAGGATAACAACCAGACATATAATTGCATCCAGGTCTTTAATTTTAATATATCAACCACATCGTTAATCAATACAATATAGATCTTAGAACAAAACACTTTGGTTGTGAAATACAAAATTACAAACTTTCTTGGAAGGTATAAATAAGAAGATAAAACTTTGACGATGAAAATAAAAAAACTAATACTGTATCACCGTGAATTTTTATACATAAAATCATAAAGGTAAAAAGAAAAGTCTTAAAAGATTTAATGGTGAAAGTACGAAATACAAAACCTTATGACCATAAAAATAATGATATAAGTCAAAAATAAAAAATAGTTAAAAATAAAAAATAGAAACCTAAAAAAGGAAAATAATGATATAAGTCACAAATAAAAAAATGGAAACCTAAAGAAGACAAATATAAAAAATATAAATCTAAAAAAGACAAATAATGATATAAGTCGAAAATAAAAAATAAAAACCTAAATAAGGCAAGTTGATATTTACAAACCATGCGAACTAAAAAAAAACAAAAACAAAAAAACCAAACAGACAAGCTGCTGAGCCCCTCAGCAGAGTGTTTCACTGTTCACACGAATTCTCTTTATATAGGTTATACCCTTTTTCCGATATAGTCATTGTGCCTATAACATCCATTCTTATACTCGTATATCGTTTATTATCACCGTAACCAACCACCCTTTTATTAATTCTTATTATAAATAAATAAATAATACAACCCACGTATACATACTAAATAATTTTCCAAAATGCACACTCTACACTTTTATCTTGAGTTACACATATACACAAGCTAATAAAACAATATACATACATCGAAAAGAATGTTACATATATTTTGAACCAAAAAAGTACGAATAAGCAGCCAACAATTGGTCAAAAGAGCATAAATGCACATTTACAAAGGACCTTCATGTTTACATGCATCAAATCCATTTGAGTCCCTACATAGAAAATGACAAGATGAAAGGGGTTGTCAAAATAATTTTATAGGGACAAACCATGTCTAATAAGCAATAACCCACCCCTTCATGTCCTCAAATTGATATCTAGTACAATTTCCTCATTTATCACATATCAATCAACCTCTAAAGCAATTTAAATTTTCCTAAAATAACTTCATCTACAGTAACTCTAAACCAAATTACAAATAACATCGATTCAATTTTTAAAAAATAGTTATTGGCACGAATCTGGCGATCATTTTTTGTTGGAACAAATAGACAATGTGGGTAAAAGAGATAAAATACATTGTCACATGTAAGTCTTTAAGGAGGACCACATTATCGATGTAAATATTCATCGAAGGAAATAAAAGATTCCTTAACACATGTTGTGTCATACGAGTTAATACATGTTCTTTCTTTTTTCGGTTTCAAGGCATATGGTTATTGCTATTGCAAACACTGTACGTTGGCATTGGCTTCTTGCTTGTTTCTAATGATGCTAAACTAGAGTTTGGACGTTTTATGGGCCACAATCGTAGTCAGATATCGAAAAGATGGGTACTTAACAAGGCATGGTTAGAAAATTTATTACTGAGATGAATGTAAATTAGTTACATAAGCATGTAAGTAACTAAGTAACATCAATGTCGTCTTTCACGGGTTTTGGGCTCCAATGGTTGAGATGTTGGCACTACGAGGCTGCTTTTTGGTTCTACCTATGATAGAAAATGACACCCTGACTCCAAATGTAAAGGTGTTAATTACTTCATCCAGTTTTGCGGGTTAAAATTGTGTAACCATGCCTAGCTTTAATAAGATATATAGATCGACTAATGACACCAATTAGATCTACATTAACCACAATTAAGAAAAACAAGTTTTTACTTTTTAGCCAATACATCTTAAATCACAACTGTACTTACCAACTCTAGCTTGTCTGAATGTGTGCGGGTGAGAGAGATAATCTCACTTATATCAGAACATGAGAACAAAAGTTTCTCATATTAGAACTTGGTTTAACACTTGTCCCAGACAAGATTCTCATCATTTTGAGGCAAGTCCTTCTTGATGGATTAAGTCAAAAACAAACATATACTTATCACGTCTTACGTTAAGACACTTATTTATTAAGTCACAAACAAAGACCACCTAAAGTCTCTTAAACTCTCATCAAGAAAAGACCTAATTATCAATAGTGTAATACTTGTCTATTGTTTTAACTTGGTTTAACACTTAAACACATGTCTAAGGTTTTTGGAGGCCTCAAATGAGATCAATTTTGGAGGCCTAGTTCGTTATCATATAAATTAAAGTAGAAATAAAAAGTAGTTTGACTTTTGTTATTCAACTATTAATTTTAAAAAAGATATAAATATTGATGCAAAAACCAAAAGAGTGTTAGTGGAATGCAAATTATATAATGATACTTAGTCTAAAGTCCAAATATTAAGTCTAATATACATAATATCGAGGCCTTTAAATTTTGGGGCCTAAAGCGATCGCCTAGTCTCACAGTACTATTGAGCCACCTCTGCCTACATAGAAACAAGAATGAAGATTTTCCATGAATTTGTCTCTAAGGAGAATGCAAATTGTATAGAATCTTCAATAACTTTCTTATACTAATTTTATAGAATTACGGATTGATATATCTCTTTTATACATATATTTGAGTTATGATTATTTGTATTTGTGATAACAGATTTCTAACATCTCTTTGTTGTTTTGTTCATCAACTGGAATGTGAATCGCGTTGAGTTTTTCCTACAGAACCTTTAATTTCTGTTGTGTTAAATGGGCTGGGTTGAAACTTGTCCTAGAAAACTACTTCACATTGCACATTAGATAATGAAGCATCAGTGAAACTGAAGCTAAAATAAAGAGATAATTGATTATACTATAACTTACCTTTAAAGCCACCATAATTCATGCTAATCATTGAAGCAAACACTTCTTCTGTTGCAAAAAGGTTACCAATACTTTTGGGGATGTCATCATTCATGGTACTCACTCATTTTCACTTCAGTGCTTTCTTGACAAACAGACACCTATTAGGCTAATATCAGATAACATTGGGGACTTTTGATATGTCTCCTTTTTCAAACAGGCGCTAATAGCTAACAGCAATAGTACCTGTTGCGTGACAAGATGACTTGGTTCTTTTGGTTGGCGTAAGAAAAAAAGATTAGATATGAAGATTACCGTATCAGTTACAATGCTCACTATTATATGAGTAACGACAGAAAATCTCACCCACCAGCCTAAACGACGGGCAAACTGTTTGTGCAAACCCATGTCTCGCAAATGGACTACCCACTATCGCCAATTGGCTTTAGGCTAAGTAACGGTCATATTCTGAAGACTCCAGCTTAAAGGAATGGATCGCCTAACAAATGGATGATCAAAGACGGCTAATTGCATTGAAGTTTCTAACTGAAAACAGGCACTCATAAGAATAGTAAGAGGCTGGCACTAGCCAAGATGATATGGATTGAAAAGGTTGTAAACCTTTTTCATCTAGTAAATCCTAGTACTATATTGTCCAAAAAAGTCCATCCAATTGAAGTGAGTGATTCACAGGATTCCCATAGATCGCTCGTTCCTAGTCTGTTGCAACGTGGTCCAGCTCTCGGCAAGCTAAATGACAGACAAACAATTTAAGGAAAACCATGGAAAATGATATATTGCATCAAGAGATAAACATTATATACTGTATCAGGAGAAAAAGGCTTCTTGGGGCACATGAAATAAATTTCAAAAGAATATAAAGAGAGAAATCAAAATTTTTTTCCTTATACAACCTTTTGATCATACCATATGTGTGAATTTGTGTGAACATAATTAGAGCTTTTGTGTCACTAAATGAACATGTACTGGGCTGCCATTCTGGACTGTACCCAAAGAATGATGTTTGAATCTCATTATAAGGGAGATCAATCTTCAACTCTACCAGTTTTTTTTTACAGCTTTTTACCTTCTTGTCCTAGTGTGAATATGTTACACTAAATTAACAGAATCAGAATTAACTTTGACCAGACATTTAAAATTTAATTATTGCAACTTCAAGTCACAATATATAGATTAAACACAAATCCAAACACCCCCTAATAGGTCTTCTGAAGTCCTATATCCTTTGATCTCATAACAAAAAGCCCAAACAAAACCCATATTAGGGTTTTCGTGTATACCCGTTTTGGGTTTTTTGCCCGGGCTGACCCGAGCCCAAAATGTTGTTAAATATATCAATTGAGGACCGCACCGGAATGCTATTGGACGGCAGGGATAGGCCTGGTTTGGTCAGGTCGAAATCAGGGTTCGGCTTTCGGTCCAATAAGCTTATCTCTAGGTCTTCATAATAGAGATTGACCACCAGTAGAAATCTCCCTATAAGGTGGCAGGTGGACAGAATCATTTGAAAGATTTCCGTACTAAACCCCATCACATTTATGCAACAAAAACTTAAAGTTCTAATAATCTTATATGCATTAGTTACTATGTGCTAAAAGAGCATGCTGATATTAATAGAAAGCTATTGAGAAAAATATATATTCAGTAAGTTGGTGATACTTAACATATTTAGCACGACTTAAGTACCAACCAATTAATGTTGAGAGACTGAAAGGTGGGTAATGATGTATCTATTATAACCTGGGTCATTTTTTTTTATGAACTACAAAAAAAAAAAAAAGAAATACCACCATTCTTACCCTATATGAATCTGTAAATACGGAGTATTCAATTGTGCAGAGCAAAAAAAAAACAAATAGGAACGTGAACTTTTGAGTTGTACCAGAAGTCTGAAAGTAGCCTTATGAGAAGTAGCACAAACATAAGAGCGTGGATATAAAAATACTGATTCTCAAATATCTAGCATGAAAGCATTAGAAGTAATAAACTGACCGGGTGTGCATTTCATAAGAAAGACACTTTCAAGTGGCGTTTAGTAACCTGCAAAAGACAGCCAAAGGTAATATATTTGCCACAAGAGGTGGCGATTTCAAATATTTGTCCCCCTTACTTATGAGCTATGAATGAATGCGTTGAATCTGGTCATGCTTTATAATCTATTTGTCAAACTGGTAGATTAATATAAACAGATCAAAAATGGGTCAGATCGGTCGAAATTCGCCCAAAGTGTATCCTTTTTTTGTAACCATGTATGACATACGAATCATTCATAAATAACTTAGAACCTTTGGGGGTTTTTAGAATTTTGGGTCAATCGAAACTGACATGAACCGATGTTTTAATCCGTTATCCGACCTTCCAGACCCACCCATTTTGCCATCTTTAATAGTTATAACCAGGAATAAGAACTGTGTTGCCAACAGCTGTTTTATAAAAATATACCTAATACCACAAGAAATCTGCAATGAATTTTTCATTACTTATGATAATTTCACTAAATGCTAATAAACAGAACTTGTGAAAAGATAACAATACAGTTGAATAAAAAAAGAAAATAGGAAACCTAAAGATCGATAAGATGATACAGACCCTTTAAATTGCATGACGGTCATATAAAAAACCAAATCTTGAATTTTTTCTTTTACTGCAGGTATGGCCTTCTTTATCATAAATAATCGTGTAATTTGAGGCACTTACATCCCTAAAGTAGCAGGATTTATCATCAACATAATCATACATCTGCTGTGTACTCCCCAATCCACTAACCACTAAGTTTCCTTTTACAAGCATTGACCCCTGTCCATTTTGTAAGTTTTCAAGAACGCTTAATGAAGATTTAGACCCCAAATTATCAACCTTAATCTCGTTGAAACCCAAAGTAATATTTGCTAACGCGGCATAAGTTCCATTCCCTTTGTCAACCGTATCCGAGTCTATGTAAAAGGAAAACGATTTTAAAGATTTTGTTAAATGAACAGAAGAAGATGGCTCTTTGGCATTCACACTGTCATTGAATCCAATTATCTGATCAACAACTTGTGAGTCCCCATCTTTCGCCATCACCATAATATTACTATAACGAAATTCCTGAGCTGATTTGGTTACAATCTTCCCAAAGGAAGATTGTACCCACCCGCTTGACTTTATTGATCTCTTGACTTTAGTGACAAATCTACCATTCAAACCCGTGTAATTAGAGACCAAAGAAACATGAAGAGGTGAAATATTTTGTGTCAAAAGCTTCCCATTTGTTTTCTCACTCTTTTCATCTATCCAAACATGTAAATTTGCATCTATATACCAAACATTCAATGCATTCGTGACACCAAAAGAAATATCATGGTTTTTACCGTCTAAAAGTGTTCCTAAAAAGGGGGTTAACTCGATATCATACGTAGGAAGATCAAACGACCCAATGCCAGAAATCGGTCTCCACAGCAACGGATTAACACCACCTGTGTAAACTACCGTAAAAGGCCAAACTGCACCAATCACACCCCCATCCAAACTTACCACAACTTCCCTAAACGGTCCATTACCCGGTAAACCAGTCAAGTTATTATCCGAAATATACTCATTAGGTACATTAGTAGGCCAAAACTCATCGTTTTCATGAAACGAAACATACACTTCAAGGACAGCCTTATATGCATTTTGTGGGATCACAAACTGTTCCGACTGTACGTCAGTCGAATTCGTGACTTCAAACCATAACCCATCATTCCCTGGGAACTTTCTTGATATGGGTATGATCAAATCAGCAAACTTTTGACCCGAATCGGGCAAAAAGCTTCTAACTTTATTATCCTCACTAGGGTAAAAATGTATACTAACATTAACATGATACACACCAGTATAAGTACTATCAACAACATTCCCTAAATAAACATCAAGTGTTTGATTAGCCATCATAAGTAAAGAATAATACTTACTAATATCTTTTTTAACATTCCAAACAATTCCAGTAGCTCTAGGCTCTGCAGTGCAGCTTCTAAGCAGCTCAACTCCACTTAGCCAAACACCGAAAATTCGGTCAAATTGTCTGCCTTTACAAGTTGCAGACCATTCAAGAACAATCTTGTCAAAATTGTTTGATGGGCAATTGTTGTTTTTTGTTGGGGGAAAATAAGGTGCAGAAACAGGGGGGCTGCCATAAGTATATCCAAAATCATGTTGTAAGACAAGTGTTGTACAAGGTTTTGTTTTTGGGAGTGAGATTGGTTTGGTAACTTCAAAGAAAGTTGTCGGTTGGTCGTTAATGGTGATGTCATTGGTGGTTGTTATGGTGGTTGGTGGGTGGTCATTGGTGGTGAGATGATGTGGCCTGAAAGATGGTGATGACGTGGCAGTGGTGATGAGTGAGAATGTAAGGATGGTGATGAGAGAGAGTAAGATTGAAGTAGAAGAAGAAGCCATTGTTGTGATTTGGAAAAAACAATGTGTGTTTTGAGTGTTTTTGAGGTATAAAAAGTAGTTAAAAAGAGTTTAGAAAAAACATGACTTTATAGTTTATTTAGTTTTATAGTTGGTTGGATATATGCTTTCAATTGGATTATTATGATGCCAATATTTAAAAAGATATGTAAGGTAAGTATATATCCATCGGTTTACTAGATATACAAGTTCAAAATTCGTTAACCAGAATCTATAAAGTGTTCGGAGAAAGATTTGGAAACGATCATAGAATTCATGTTTTTTTTTTTTTAACTACGAGCTAATAATTAGTAATAGTTAGTAGTACACCATAATAACATCTAATTGAGGAGTATGTTTGAAATAAAACTCAAGACTCTCAAAATCCCGTTATGTCTGGTAAATTAAAACTTTCACATTTCTCAAATAATCTAAAAGATTATTTAATAGTATACCACAGTAACATCTAATTGAGCAGTATGTTTGAGATGAAACTCAAGACTCTCGAAACCCATTATGTCAGGTAAATCAAAACTTTTGCATTTCTCAAATAATCTGAAAGAAAAAACCTCATTCATTCACTTGATTATTAGCAATCCATGTAAATAATTATGTCCTGTATTTTTCAAAATTATTTAGATGGAAAAAACTTCATCCATTCACTTGTTTATATGTATATAATACGGAGTATATAATTAGGTTTTCGTTATTCTCAACTATTTCTTTGTTTTTATCAACATTAAGTAGTTGAATAATATTGGATTTACAGAAAGCAAGATCATTGTTTTATCAGAAGAGTGAAGAAGACAATAACCCCTTTAAAAGCAATAGATAGTGTTCAAAATTAGATATAGAATATTTTATAATGAATCTGTTGTACATGTCTAATCATTTAGCAAAAGACTGATTATTTTTAAACTTGTAAAATATTTAGCTTAAATTTGAAGTACACTTTAATTACAAAAAAGAAAGGTTCAAAAGAATGCTAGAAGGTATATATAGAATCTATATAATAAAATCCTAAAACATATATGCCAAGATATAATTAGTGAAATCATCATTTAATCAAAAACAACTTGGGTATGGTAAAAAAAAAAAAAAAAAAAGGTTCAGGAAAAGCTCGTTGACTTGAATGGATAGAAACACAAAATTTTCCAATTAAATTTACACATTCAAAGGAAGAACCCAAAAAGTAAAAACTAATAGGATAAATATTAAACACAAATAAAATAAATAAATAAATAAAGGTGTAA
Organism: Erigeron philadelphicus; assembly: GCA_024320915.1. Taxonomy (NCBI): domain Eukaryota; kingdom Viridiplantae; phylum Streptophyta; class Magnoliopsida; order Asterales; family Asteraceae; genus Erigeron; species Erigeron philadelphicus. The sequence continues at coordinate 27,761,088 of JANDBE010000041.1, read as the reverse complement.
AACAAAATGGACAGTCATAAAAGGCTAAAATTTAGCATCAGAATTTCACTGGTATGGTCATTTTATGTTCGATATTACAATCCAAAAAAAAGTCAAACGTTGACCATATAAGTGTGATTGGCTATGGAAGACTTGTTTTTTGGAAGGTGTTTTCTATTTGCATTAGCATTACACAATTGGGGTGTATAATTTACTAGGATACAAATCAAGAAACTATATTCAAATGAAAAGGAAAACATCAGTTTAGTCTTGAAAGTTGACCAGAATCTCCATTTAGAAAGAAAACTTCCAATGGTTTATAAGATGATGCAGAAACGGTTGATCCAAATCTGTATGTGGGTTGCAGTATTTTGCTTCCTTTTGGGCATGGAACCGTTAAAACCCTGGGTCCGGTCCTCATCTGCCAAACCTGAAAAGTTTATGCATCAATATTTGTAGATACCATAAACCTGAAAATGTAAATATGGCGATCTGGATGCGTTTGGTAACAGGTTAGGTTGGTTTTCAGTTTAACCATAAACACTTGTGTCCATATTTACAGAATTTAAAATAAAAGATTAGTGTCTTAGTATTTTTCTGCCAAATATGATTACACAAGCTATAATTTCCGTGATAACTTATTTTTTTGAACAAAAAAATTTAGGTCTGATACGCAAAACTTGGAGATTACCTTACACCAGCCCACTTATAAGTAAATTGGCCAAAGATGCCAACTATAAGTCTATAACCATAGATTTATACTAAACTATTACCTCTACAATCCCCTTTCGAGGGGCATGAATGGCAAGACATAAGCAATAATCGTTCTTTACACGTCCGTGAGCTCCGACAGAGTCTTTATTTACAACTCTTTCAACAAAAAGACAGCTAGCATCACGATACCCCTGAAAGAATTTACAAGTCTATAAGAACATACAAAAAAAGTGGTAGGTGTATGTTTATGGGTTATAAAAAAATACCTTCCATAAGCGTACAACCACAAGGGCTCGAGTGTCCAATAGCATAATACGACCTAGTGAGTCTGTTATTGCAGCCAAAGTCCCACTAGGTGATAGGGTTAGCTTCTCTCCCTTTCTCGGGTGATCTTTCAAGCATGTAAGAGGCAACGCTTCACGAGTTTAAAAAGCATAATGTCAACAACTATAACAGATATGTATTTTAATAACTAATTAGCAAAGACGCAGTCATAGCTGTCAAAAACTGAAATTATCACAAGGCCGTCAAGCAATCCTATAATAATACTAGGGGGTATTTGGATGTATGTTCTAACAGTGATTATGTGATTATAAAAACTAAGGGGTCAACTCAACCTATGATTTAACTTTGATGTGTCTCAAAAACATAATCGGATATATAAAGATAAAAAAAAAAAATTTTTTTTTTTTTTGTTTTGAGGGGGGGGTCTCAAAAGTCATTTCTAATTTACTAAAAGATCCCAAATGCTTGTTTTGCCCCGTACTATAAATTAAATTATTATCAAAATTATATTTTATTTCAGTATTTGACACACGAACTAATTTATAACTAATTAAACTTGACCTATTTCAGAATCAACTTGACACAGCTTTTTTGACCTATACCAAAAACTACATGCTTCGACCCAATACCCAACCTACGAAGCACATCTTGCCACCTCTAGTGTCTTAAATGTTTGAAGTTGTAGTAATCAGTTTTGGATGGTGTTGAGTGCCTTCAAATTTTAATTAGTTAAGGCGACTAATGATTTCAGGACATAACTAATGTTCTCTATAGCTACACAAAAAGTTTACTCCGAATAGTATCAGACTAATTATTCAATACTTATATGACTCCTAAAGGCTTTATAAAAATTCAGACCAAACATCAACAACCCCCTTAATTTGATTGTGGAAGGGGTTCAATCTTTATATAATCCCTAAATTTTAAGAATAATCCTGACCTCGAGCAAATGGTTGTGGCTTTGGTTCGGGCTTTTTTGTTGGTTGTGGACTCCTCCATACCAATTTGGAGAAAGAAGCTATCGTTGAAAATGTTGCAGGAACAACCTTTGACAGAATGGCTCCCACGAACGACCTGCTACGGTCTTCAGAAAGCCTTATAGTGAAAAAAAATGACAAAGCTAATGAATACAAAGTTAATCACTCGTGAAGGTGTTGTAACTGATGACTCGCTGCCAACCTGAATGCTGATATCACAGCATCAACTCCAATGGTGATGGCACAAAAGTAGCGATCGCTCGACTGCTCAACAATAAAAGCAGCTGAATTCAAATACCAGAATACCCTTCAGATACACTCCAAAACTCATTTGATAAAATATTTGCAATATTCATTAATATTTATTTGTACATACATATACGTAACCACAATATCATCGGAATTTTACTTTTACTTGAAAGTACAAATGTAGTCAAAGGGGATGTTTGGATATGCATTCTAACTTGATTCAAGATAAAGCATTATTAGTTCTTAAAGTGATCGAAACCGTAGACAATAATGCTGTTTTTCTATATGCATGTAAAGTTCACACGAACTAAGTTTAAGAAAAGTGTAACTAGGTAAGCTAAGTATACTTTAACCTTCACTATCACTTTGTTACAGCTAAAATGGAAACTACTTATCCAGAATTGCCTACTGGGCTACTGGCACTGTTAAATAACCAAGTAATCATACAAGATGCTGAACATGTTTTCCAAACATTATAACTGCTTAAAATGACTACATAAGAAGACGTTCGGAATGCAAATTAGAGTCAACGTAATAAATTATCATGCCCGTATAAGAAGTTGTATGAAGACTGATTATTGCATCCCTTTTAGAGTCAGAGTATCAGACCAGAGTATCCCTAACTTTTAGCACATGGTTATTTAATAGTGATTCTTTGAGCCACAATAATCAATTTTTAAATTGCACATTACTGTCTACGAAAACGCATTAACTGCACTTGCATCTTCTATGATATACGGACCTTCTGGAATATGATATTATTAATAATTAATACTAAATAATATTATTTTGATATTATTATGATCAGGTAAGTATTATTTATTTACTATAGATATCTTATGATATCTTGTATATTCTTTAGTTAATTTACTAATCAAGCTATGAGATTAGTATTTATATGGAAAATAGGGCTGTAACTGTGATTATGGATGAATCAAATTGAGATCTACAGACTTTTAGGAGATTCTTGCTACTCAAATTGCAAGAAAACTTTTATATTCTTTGTTTATTGATATAAATCAGTTTTGGTTTGTATCAGTATGTTAAATTCCCCCTCTAATTCTTAGATTTAGTTTCCAATGTTGTAATTGGTAAACTTTCATTTATCTTAATTTAGTAAAATACCTAAAGTACCCCTTTGTAAGTAGCTACCTGTAGTTCCAAAAGAGGTGGCGGCATGATACCGGTGACAGCAGCATCTACACACGAACCATATTTATTAACATTCCAAACTTGGTAAGGAATACGAGCAAATGAGTTTTCAGATTCTTCTGGATCTCTATCTGCTGATGACTGGTTCCAAAATCGATTTTGAGTATCTTGATACCATTGCTGGAGTACCCTCTGCATGTCAAGCAAAATTTACTTCACCACAATGATGTTTTGCCCAAGTATTATAGAACATTCAAATAAGTACTAGACGTCAAAATCAATCCTCGCAGATCATATGACATACCTGGATATCAGATCCATCGAAACGAGCTATTATGCCTGGCATAATGACACACACTTCCTCAAATGATGATGTATCTTCTGCAATATCTCGCTTAGTTCCACGCACTCTTAACCTTATAATACGTTCAGGATATACAAGCTGCAAGACCATCATGGCAGTTTATAGTCAATTTCAATCCATTGATGAGATGGTTAGACTCAAGTTGAAACACGTCGGCAGACGAAACACATGCCTGTGTAGTTGGCCCACAAACACCATCCCATTTCTTTTAAGTTTTTCATAACTATAGATAAGGTATGTGCTAATTATGATCACAAATAAAATTAAAAAAAGATAATGAAAGAAAGAGATCACAATAATCATCTGACTATTGCATATATAACCATTTAGGAGGTTATGCTAGTGAGAGTTTGAGACAGACAGCCATCAAAAAAGTTTTACCTGCACTATCCATTTGAATCATTCCCCGTTAAGTTAATTTACTTATTTAGCCAAGTGAGATAAAACAAAACCAGATAGACCCATTCATGAGTAAATGATTTGAAATTGTCATCTCCAGGAACGAAAGCTAGCTTATCTCTGTTTATATTATTACTAGTGGTTAGGCATCCAGATGTCCTCAAAAGAGGTCTCAGGTTCAAACCTCTCTAGGTAAACATCTTGGGAGTTAGAGAAAGGATTGACACGGTCACTGGGTTACCCTGGTCGGGTTGTGTCCATCTGAGTCAAAGACTCGCTCTCCCTAGGTAACTTAAACACAGAGATCCTTTGTTTTGGATCTCAGGTTCTCAACAATACATATAATGCTATGAACCATCCAATGGAGATGAGTAGAAGTCTCCACTATAATTTAGCATTTTGATATTATTGTGATCTAAAGTAAAGTACCTCAGTATTGACATCAAATCTATTGTATATTTGGCAGAAAATTTGAATATAGATTCAGTTACTTTTAAAGTGGGGTAATGGGGGATTGGGGGTACACAGATGGATAAAAAACTTTACATACCACATTAAAACAAATGACAAATCAGTTGTGAGCGGAAGTAAGACATAAGAAAAAATCCTACAAGTCCTTGCTAATCACATTTCACCGATTAAACGAGTCCTCAATAAATAGTATACCACCAAAACCCAAACTAAATTCACTCTGAACAATAAAACTTATTGTTCAAATCCCCCTCCCCCTTCTCCTCCCTCAGATCACGTAGCTTTTAATTTTTAATCAAACCAACGTTAGTACCAGTTGTTCGGATGCGCACACTAGGTAAGAGCATTTGCTAAAAGCAATTATGGGTTACTCACTCTGTCCAAAAATAAATGGCAACTTCCTATCCCGGTATGTACATAAATAAGTCAACTTCCAAAACAATTCTACCCTAAGTACACTCTTTTTAAAACCTAATCACATTTCAAACCACGGGATAGACATGAACCTGGTATATGACAGATCAATTACACATTCCTAAAACAATGCTCTTCTCTTCTTCTTGCAGACACCTAGATTTCGATAAAGTATAATTTTCTTTATTTGCACCATTTAAAAGTTCTTTAACATATCTAACTTACAAATCTTCGATTCAAACTCACTATCTTACATAAAATTTTCGATTACTGTTATCGTATATATCCAACTCATCAAGCAACCAAATCTGCTAACGTGACACCCATATAAGTTACACCCCGTCACAAAAACCCGTGTCACGTCATCAGTTTACAAGTCCTAACAACAATATCTAAAAGTTCAATACAAAAAGCAATAAATAACTAAATACAAACATAAAAACAAGACTAAAGATCAAAACTTTAACCTGTTTATGAATAAGATCACCCGAAAGAGAGAAAATTAACAAATACCCACAAGAAGTACCAACAGCAATAACTCTTATATCATCAAAAACCAACCATTCAACAGCAGATATATACTCTGCTTCAATGGGTGACAAGTTGGGTCGGATCTTGACCCGAAAGCTAGCATTACCCGACCCATGAGACCATTCAAGGACAAGAATAAAGTAACGGCTGGAAATTGCAAGACAATTGGTATCAAGTGAACAAATGAGATTTGGGTTGTCTAGCCAGGCTTCTTTGCCTGCACCCAATTCGGATAGATCGACTGTTGATATTGTTCCTAGATCTGTTAAGTGGTTTGTTTTTCGTGACATGTTTTTGCTTTATTAAGGTTTTTTTTTGTGTTTTTTCGATGATGATGATCATGGAATTTGGGATGAAACCTTAAATCATATGATGATGATGTTTGTAATGTAACGAAGAAGCAGATTAATAAGGATTATTATACAGTAATTTAATGTTGTAATTTGTAGCTTTTTTGAGTGATGATGCATTTGTGAATTGTTTGTTGACAAACAATATGGTTAAAGACCCAAAGTACGAACCTGTCTTTGTTGGGTCTTTTTGGGTTTTGCTAATTTTTCTTTTTTTTTCTCAGTTCACATAAAATAACTTGCAACTCATTTTTCTATTTAGTTTACAAGAAAAGCTTGTGTAAAGCATAGAATAACTATTTTAAATAGAGCATGCATATTTAAGATGAAATTATGTAAAATTCAGGACGTGGTTATGTATGTTTATTAAATTCAAAAATTTAATTTGTAATTTTTTTAACATAATGATACCTAAAATAAGTAAAGTTATGGATCACTTATTGGCCAACACATTATCTTAGTTCGGATCTTTTATTGTTTAGGTGTAACTTAGTTATTACTTTTATCTTGTATTGCTAATTAGGATGCCATATAAGGATTACATATCATTACTTTTATCATTTCTAATAAAAATGACAATTGTTTTTTTTAGAACGGTAATATATTAATAACATAGGCAGCTAGCAACGCACTAGACGCCAAACACAATACAAAATACAATTACAATTACACAATCCTCTTGAGATTTAAGTTGCGAGGAACGCAAAAAGGATCAAAATCCTCACCACAGAGGTTGCGCCACCGGTTTTCACTCTATAGTGTTTTTAATGCAATCCCATAAAAACCCCAAGGAGCACGAACCAAAACACGACAACACCAAAAAAAATACGAGAACTAAAGGAACATGAGAGGATTTTGGAACCACTCATCTCACGACACACATAACTTGCGACATCTACTTGTAACCCACAAATGAGATTGTGATACAATAAGATCGAATAAGAAGTCCATTTTTTGACGACCCGGTGAGAAAACTTTTTCGTTTCAGTGCTTCCAAATTGCCCAAACTAAACAGAAGAAGATGATGGCCTCAATGCCCATTTTCTTGGTTATATAACACTTGAATAAAATATATGATTGAATTGAGTTTAAAGATACTTTTAATTATATAACTTTAATCAACTATTTTATAACATAAAATAAAGTAATTTACAATAAAATTTGTAAAAAGTTTTTCTGAAAAAAATGAAATTATGACATATAAGATGTAACGTACAAAGTATATAAGTTGATCGTCCAACTTAATTGATCAACTATATGACATATAGAT
>JANDBE010000041.1:27735884-27748219 GCA_024320915.1 Erigeron philadelphicus | reverse complement strand
ACTCTAGACTACGAGATGTAGACCATAAGCCGTTACAGGTGATTCAGGGAAAAAACCCATAGACTTGTCACTCCTAAAAGTCGAACCCAAGACTTGTGGGAAAAACCAAGGATGCATCTGCCAGTTGTGCTAGGCTTCATTTGGTGAGAAAGAGAGTCTAATACTACTTTCAATGTAAAAATTGAGAAAATTTAAGAAAAGAAAAAGAAATAGAAATACGACTATACGAGTAGCATATATACCCATTTCTTGAATAACAAATAGTCAAATAGTGCAGCAGCTTATCTCTTTCTCTTTTAACTGGTTACAAAAATGTTTCAACAAAACCCTGCCATTTCTAAAACCCTAAACAACCCACCTTATTTTTCCACCTTCACCCCTTATTCCTTAACAAAATTCTCAAACCCTTTTCACAACCCAACTCACCAATCACCTAAACTCACAAAACCCATATCAATAAACTCATTTTTTCATCCAAAAATTCCACCTTGCAGACCAGATGTTCGATCATATGCCGGTCGTAGCAAGAAAAAACCCGGGGGTAGTTCGGGTGGTCGTATCGAAGGCAATGCAGAGGTACGTCGAGAAGCGAAAAGAAACGCTAGAAGGAAGAGTAAAAAACTGGCTGAAAGTTTGTTTTATAGGCTTAAGAATCCTCATGGGAATTACCCGAATAATTTCACACAAGAAGAGTTGCAGATGATTGGGTTAGGATATGATAGAATGGTTCGGTTTATGGAGAAAGATGACCCGAATCTTAAGCATCCGTATGATTGGTATAAGTATGGTGAATTTGGGCCGTATTCTTGGCGTGGGGTCGTTTTAGGAGAACCGATAAGAGGGAGGTTTTCAGATGAGAATGTGAGTTTGATTGGTGAAGTTAGGGATCAAGAAGAGTGGGAAAAGATTGAGCAGTTTGAAATGAGTCAAGATTTCGGAGAAAGATTGGGGCAGTTGGATAAAAATGTGGGTTTAAGGTACTTTTGGGTGTTTGTTAGGCATCCGAAATGGAGAGTTTCGGAGCTGCCATGGGAGCAATGGACTCTTGTTAGTGAAGTTGTGGTTGAAGCTAGGAAAGAAGAGAGGTTAGATAAGTGGAATTTGATGGGTAGGCTTGGGAATAGGACGAGATCGTTGATTACAAAATGTGCTGCCTGGATGAGGCCGGATATTATATATGTGAAGAGACCGATATATCAATGTAGGTTTGAACCTCAAGGTCAGTTTTTTAAGTCGATGACGCCTTTGCTTGATCCTGAGAGTGAGCAAGATTTTATGTGTCAGTTAGAAGGTGATGATGGTAGGGTGGAAATGTGTACTTATTTTGCTGGGTTGTGCAAGATATTGAGAGTGAACCCGAAAGCTTTTGTAGATGATGTGGTTAAGGCGTATGAGAAAGCGAGTGATGAAAGGAAGTCAAAGTGTTTGGAGTTTTTGCTTGGGAATCATCCTATCGAGTTGCTTCATCCGTATACTAAGGAATGGAAGGCTAAGTTGGAGGAAGAGGAGTTGGGTTGTGATGCTCCTGATGAGAATGATGATGTTGGTGCAAAGACGGATGTTTTGGATTGGGCTGAAGATGAGGACGAGGATGAAGATGATGATATAGTGTTGGATGGAGAACTTGGTGAGGTTGAAGATGATGATATAGTGTTGGATGGAGAACTTAGTGAGGTTGAAGATGATAGTGATGATGATGATGGCAGTGGCGATGATGACGATGATAATCAGGATGATGGTGATTTGGAAGATGATGAGAAGTATTGGGAAGAAGAGTTCAAAAAGGCAGTAAATAGCAGTGAAGAAATGGAAGTTGTGGCAAGGCGCAGTGCGAAAATGGCAACAAAGCTGTATGAGAAGCAATCACAGGTGATGGAAGAGAAGCAAAGGAAAAAGAAAGAGGTTGAGAATGGCGAAGTTGAATCAACAATGAGGGGTAGTCGCGCTAAAATTAGCCCAGAAGAGTGGAAGCAATTAGGATACGGTCCGAAAATGAAGAAGATCAAGAAGAGTAGAATTCCACCTGGCCAATTCTTGAGAGCGGCGGTGAGACCATTTCGGTATAAAAATCTTGTTAAAGAGATCGTCTTAACAAGACATGCGATACTAGAGGGTGAGATAGGTGGTGCGAATAATAAATAAGGCCTGTTTGTTCTGCACAATCTGGAATCTTTAATAGATTGCAATTTGCATTGTTGCAAATAATTTTTGGAGCATATGTAATCTATTGAAATGTGAATTTATGTCTTGAACCTCATGTATGAAAAATATTTACGATAAACAATTTTCACAGGGAATAAGCAAGTTTGTTTATATTTAGAACTAAGTGTTGTAACAATCACAAATTTCATAGGTTACAAGTCTCTACTTAATGTTGAGTCTCTCCATGCATGTGAGAGCAAATCAAAAGGAATAAGTGTAGGCTTTGTGATGAGATCCTAACAAAGTATCAACTTCATGTTTCAAAGTATTCTTCTGGAAGATAAAACTTCAATCCAATATTCTGCAACCACAAAAGTGCAACATTAGCAAACATCCAATGATGCTATTGCAAATTATAAATGATGATGTAATTATGAATCCTACTAAAATTAGCAGAAGCAAAGATGGGTGCACAAAATGAGATGACATGTATTACCTCTGCAAACTTCTTGTCAGCGTCACTATGATCATCTTTTCTTCCAGCAGCATCACCAACATAAAATGACCTAAGAAATGAAAAAGACCGTCAACAGGTTATTAAGATCAAAGAAATTTTTTTCCCCATTACGATCGATAATAAAGGTTGCATTTTGTCCCCTTTCATATAAATGGGTCAATGTGGGCTATCTTTAATCTCTAATGGAATCAAATGGGTTAAGTTAAAGGGTTAAGTTAAAAAGAAATCAATTGGGTGAAACGGGAATTATCGAATGCATAAAAGAAACCCATAATTGCATTCTCTGTTACATTAATTTTGCACATAAATATTTTTGTACACATATCAAGTAAAAAAATTACTCCATGTTATAAAGATTTAATATAAGGAGGTGTTTGTGGGTCAGTCATAACTGCCCAACCAGTTTTGATCCAAACTCATTTTGGTCCCCTGCCTTACCCACCTGCCCAAGCCTAGTATACAAGTACAATGTTTAGAACGAAATAACATACTGATCCATATCGATTGGAATTCCAGAGTTAAATTGTTGTTCCATTATGCGCCACATTCCAGGTTGTGGCTTGCGAAAAGGGTCCTGTTCTTGACCTTTACTTACACCACATGCAATATAAACCTGTATACACATTTCTTAGATTACTGTTGTGTTTTCATATTATCAAAGAGATGTTCATATGATTAAAGAATATGTAGTCATACACACTAACAATCACCTGAATTGGGACCTTCACGAGCTTGATGAAACTGTCCAGCCTACCAATTTTGGAATCCACGGCTACTTGCCTCTTGTTCTTCCAGCGCTCAATGTTAGCCTCATTTGTGAAGATAACCTACTCAAATCAGAGATATAGGAAATCATAAAGAAATCAAATGTCAACACTAATCATAGAAGCAGAGATGAAAAAAAGGGGTGTGTCAGACAGATTGCATTTGGTACAGATTGAAATCGGTTGACACCAAACACTTGTTTCTGTTATATTTAAATTCTTAAATAGTAGTGTTAGAAATCAAAACTATTACCACAATAATCTAAATACTTCAAACCCCTGATTTAGGAGATTGCATTACTTTTGAAAAAAAAAAAACCCTAGTGACCTTCAGCCCATTTGATCCTTTTGTTTTTGCTAATATTTTTTTAATTAGAAATGAACATAACCTATATTAACCCATTATTGATAAAGCTGCCACTATGACTATTACAAATCATGATTCTAAACCTTGAAGTAATAGAAGGGAAGTTGCATACCAGTTTGTAGCCATCATTGTACAGACTCTGCAACTTCTTTGGTATTGAAGCATACATTAGAGACCAAGCAGTTGCTCCTACTCTGGAAAAAAGTAATTTGCTATTTAGAATACATTTATCTAGAGAAGTAGATTCAAACATTCCGTACAGTTAATAAATAACATTGCATTATAGACGTCATAGAAAAAACTTGCAAGATTAAAGCTACAAGTACCTTTGAACTGATGTTTTAGCAAGACATCCATCAAAATCAAAGGCAGCAATTTTTTTTGAATCGTGGAGGCCGTCATCCTACAATTTATATGATATGATTGATTGAGAAATTCCAGAAATTTCAAAGCTTTATCATGGTATTGACTGTAATGATTTTTGTTAATTTAGAGAGCTCACACGTTCAAGATATATTATGGTCTGGAATGCCTTCCATTTCGGCTGTAACGTAGCCCCCTAGTAAAAGGTAACAATCATCACTATTAGATGCAACAAAATGGGCCGTGCAAGAAGGGCAGGTAATAGGGGAAAAAAACTGGTAAGACGGGTTGGGTAGACCCAACCTCTTTTGTCCAATAAATTAGTGTGTCAAATATTTTTACAGAAGCAAAATACCAAACCTCTTTTGGCCAATAAAGTAGTGTGTCAAATATTTTTACAGAAGTAAAATGTTACTCCAATAATAATTTAACTTTCTAGATTAAATCAGAAATTTCATGCATAAGAAAAACACTTTAGGCAACTACCGACTTGTTTGACTAGTTTTCTTTCAAAGTTAATCTATAACCTTCGAATCGCTAAAGATAAAATGTGAACTGAATTAATCCACTTATAAGTATACGGGTGAAAATTTCAACCTATAAGCATTTACAGTTGCATATTAGTAACAGAAGACCACTATGACCAGCATATTTTAGTATGACAAACAAATATGTTAAGGTTCCAAATTGAGTAAAAATTGCCGGCTTATCTTACCTTGTAATTGTCCTTGACATCACCAACTTCAAAGACTATCTCTGATCCAATGACCTCATCATGTGTACCAGATATCTAAAAATGGATGGTTCAAATTATCATTAGAATGTTTTGCTTTACGTTATTACACAACTCTTTGAAACGAACAAAGTAGCTAAAAGTTGGGTAGACTGTGTGATCCATATTATATAGGGAGTTGCACAATACAGTGCAGAGTGTAAAGCCATTTAAACTTATTTTAAATGAATAAAAATGGAATTTGGTTAAATAATTGAACCACAAGGAAAAAAAATACCTAAAGAACCATAAACAACGCAATTCTTATTTTTCAAAAATTGTGCAGAAAATGCCCGAAATTCACGTGGCAAAGTGCGATCATATAAATCACAAAAAAATTAAAATACACAGATCACAATAGCTTTCCACTTTTCTGATCTTGTCACTGCAGCTCAGTTGCAATACCTTCACTCAACTGTCACAGCTCACAGGCCGATCTTACATGAATGGCATTTGTGTTAAAAATTACATATACAAGCACATATTTAAAAACAAGTTATCCTTCAAGTCTTGACACATAAACATGGATCCAAGAGCCTCAAAACTACTAGACACAAAAACTAAGAAAATTCACGTAAGTTGACCATCTTTAGATCTTCAAACACAAAATCCTTAGAAAGTAACTTAAACGGAACTTCACCATCCATCCCTGTATTACCTAATAATTATACTTCTATAATATACAAAGAACCAGCTTACAGAAAACCACCAGATTTTGGTTAACTAATGCATCCATTGTGTTTATATAAGTAGTTCACAGTAAGCAGTACCTCCTTAGAAGATTGACCCCCTTCGGACACCAATGTCTTCAATTTTTCCTGATCACTGCTCTGAGCAAAGAGAAAGCAAAGTATACAAGTCAGACAAATGAGCAAATACATACCACTATGTCTCGGATCAAATGTTTGTCCTTCATTCAAACTTGATATTCAATATACAGTTAGAATCATAATAGTTAAATATAATATAACAGAGAACACACTGACTTTAACCGAAAACAATCTAGATTACCTTTAGTTCTGAAAAACCTTCGATTGAATCTGCTGAAACCAGGTCTGCATCTAAAGGAAAGAAGCAGTCTAAGTGATGCCATTTGGTGTTTTCAAACCCTCGTGGGTCCCAACTACTAAGTCCCAATCTTAAAGATTTGGATTCAATCTTCTCAGAGCATTTTTTGCAAGAAGCTCTTCCTGACTTTGCATACTCTACAATAATCTTGATATGGGTAGAAGAAGACAAAATTGCAAAACAAGTAAAGTTGTGCTAAATAGTTACTTAGAAGTAATTTTTATAGAAATGAAGGTATTGGAAGGAGTACAAGATTTAAAAATAATAGCATGAATACCTTTTCATTCGTTACATTCTTTTTTTCTTGCACATTTTCCTTATCTACATCAGTCTATAGATACAAAGCAGAATCACATGAATGTCAACTGTTTCCTCAAGATAAGAAAATTCAGAAAATATAGCATAAAAAGGCAATATAAATATAATATAATTAAACTTCGATGGGGCTTTCAACTAAAGACCTCTGCACACAAAACTATCAATAACATACATTCTCTTAGGCCCAAATCTATTATTCGCTTTCAACTTGACAATGTAATCTTAATATTTTCAGTTTAAGTGGGCTGCCCGAATATTGAACTTGACAGCTTATTTTCAAATGAGAGTTTGGAACAATGATGTAACTATGTAACTAATATAACTTTAAGATTGAAGTATTTCACTGATAACACATTTTGTATATATACACAATAAAAAAAAACCAAGAAAGTCTTGATGAGAAAAATACCACATCTCCCTACCTTTAGTTTCTTTAAATCCCCTCTGTCTGAATCAGTCTCATCATCAGCTTCTCTCTGTTTGAGAACAATAGCAGTTAGGCAAGCAGATGCACATCTTACCTGTTGATCCTATTTACTAATCATGAATGATACAGACAACGTGGAACATTGCATAATGTCACTTGTTGAGGCATTTTCCATAGAAAGTATCACACATTATGACAAGCTTTGACGACCATTCTAGCAAAAATTCAACAAAACCAATCAAGTTACAAATGACCAATGATGTGTAACCATCGATTAAGAAACCTTTATTACTGTATAAAGGCAAATGGTGGCCAACAAGATAGCAAGTTGTATCTAACCTTAGTTGTTATCAATGGTCAACCACGTAGGCTAGGAATCACTAAAATAAACCAATATCATATCAATGTTTTTATATAATTTATATGATCTAAAAGAGATAGCAGCAACATATAACATGTAGTGCAGAGCCTTGCTCGTGAACATCATTCACGAAGCACATATAACCTATCATCATTTATCAGATCCAAAGGCATCCCATGCAATATGCATGATCGAAATTGGAATCCTACGTACACGTGTATAGATAAAAGTAGGTCAAATAAGCAAGTACCTTAGTAGGTACTTTATCCGCTTCACTCACCATCTGCTTCAACTTATCTTGATCACTTCCCTGAACAAAACAATACGTATCCGATAACCTCGATAATTTAATCAAGCCAAGTCTACTATAAAACTTGAAGCTCAAAACTCCATTTTACGTCGATCAACCGTCGGCTCCGACTAACTATACATTCACGGCCGGCTTAACTTAATTCGGTATCATTATGTAGTTCAGATTTAATAAAAATGAATTTGTTATTATTGCTAAAATATTAGGGCAATACTTAAAAATGTAAAACTTAAGACTCACAGCAAATGCTTTCTAATGTGATATAGATACAGATAAATATATATAATAATAGAGTTAAATTTCTTTACCGTTAACTCTTGAAATCCTTCAATGGAATCGACACCGGAAACCGTAAAATCGGAATTTAGAGCGAAAAAGCAGTTGAGATGATGCCATTTGGTGTTATCAAAACCTCGCGGGTCCTTAAACTTCAAACCTAATCTCAAAGACTTGGAATCGATCTTTTCGGAGCATTTTTTGCATGACGATTTGCCTGATTTTGCATATTCTGCTATGATTTTTGTTGTTGTTGATGACATTTTGTAAAAATTGGAAGTTATGAATTTATTAGGGTTTATTTGTAAGAATGAAATTCGGTGATTAATAAAGGATGAAAACATACGCATATACATACATGATTGGTGTATGTATAATGTAAATTTGTTTTGTTTATTGGAGTTTGGGGGAGAGTGTGGGGTTTTGGGCTTGTGGTTTGTGGACGGTGATTGTCTGTGTTCCCGCCATTCTTGTGTCTTGAGCCAACTTTACCTTCTTTAATTAATGGTGTTACTAATACGAGTAAATTTTTTATGGTTAATTTTGATCACTAAAGTTTCATTGTATCACCGGATATTTATTTTCTTTTTCTTTTTTTTTTTTTTCCTTTGAAGGTCGATAACGAATAAATAGCTAACACCTTCACAGATGCGCCCACAACGGTTTGACTCATGATAATACCCTAAAAGGTTTGTTATACCTTTGCGGATACGTACACACTGATTTGACTCCTAATAGTGCCCTAAAGAGTTTTTGCTATCCGACTTTATTTTAACACCAAATCCCCAAATTAACCAAAAAAATCCATTATTTAGTAAAACTCAAACCTAAAGCTTTCTGGTACCACCGAGTCTAAACATCAAAATATCACTTTATCTAATACCAAAGACTAAATCTAAGACCATCTGATAATTAGGCCATTGCTTATAGCGTCCCGAGCCATGCGTCTTTTGGGAGGCGAACACCGGACGTTATGGACAGGGAGAGTCCAAGCCTTGCGTCTTCAAGCGGGAGTCCTCATGTAGACTGCGAAGGACGCTCGAATGTGGGGTACCATGTGTGGTAGAAGCTTGTCTTATAGGCAGAGAGAGCCCTGAGAAAATTCCTGAAGGGTGTGATGTTGACGTGACAGTGACTCATTCCTTATAAGGAAATGCCTTAGACTACGTACTAGCAGTTTTAAAAGAAAGTATTGAAAGATCATATTGTTAATCTAATTTGAAAATGCAAAAGAAAAGTTCCTGGGCAGTCATGTCGACATAACCCTTTTATAAATCACTTTCAGGATACTTCGAACCCGTTTCAACATTTTAACTTAATTTACTGAACTCTTTACAACTATTTAATTATGATTGTTAAACCTTTTTATTGGTTTTCATTACTTTCTGAGGGAACTATCAACCAATAAATCTTCTCATAAGTTGTCGAAGTTCAACTTTTGGCAAAATTGATTAATCTGCGCTAAGCGTTTTGGATCTCCCATATGATATAGCTAGAGCCAGATGGATAAACTCTGGTACTCTATTTTGTTGTTTCATGCAGCTCTTTTCTTAGTTGTTGTTCATGCCGAGGATGATCAATCAGGTACCTAATTAAGAACGATGTTTTAATTTCTAAATAAATGGGGTGAATAATCGAATACATTTCTTAGCCTTTCTAGTTTCCCTTTGCAGGTTTCATCAGCATAGATTGTGGACTACCTAAAGGTTCAGATTACACTGATGCTAAAACAGGTATAAACTATGTTTCAGACGCTGGATTCACAGAAGCTGGCATAAGTCGAGAAATATCACCCGAGTATAAAGTAAAAATCGAAGATTTATATCTCACAACTCTTAGATTCTTTCCTGAAAGCAACCGAAATTGCTACACAATTAGACCAAAACAAGGGAAGAATAATATGTACTTAATAAGGGCGACGTTCGTGTACGGGAACTATGACTTTACAGATAAACCCCCAATATTTGATCTCTATCTTGGAACAGATTTTTGGGTAACCGTCCAATTTTTGCAAAATATAAAGGTTCACGCCGACATTATACACCTGGCCTTGACGGATTACATAAAGGTGTGCCTTGGGTACACGGGTCAAGGAACTCCATTCATTTCGGCATTAGAAGTGAGGCTTTTGGATCGCAACATGTATGAATTACCTCCTTTACAATCACTCCAAATCCAGTTAAGCAATAGTTATGGTTCAGATGAAGTGATCAGGTTAGCACTTTGGATACCTTGTAATTTCGTAAGGCATTAGTATATAGTTATAAGTAGGATATGAATGGCCAAGTAAATCAGTTAACTTAATTAACTGAAGCAATTTGTTCAGTGGACAATACGGGTCAGTTTGTGTTTTGAAGTTCTATTTCATTTTGACTTATTTGCAAGCCAAACAAAATTTTGGTGAACTGGGTTTCTCATTGGTCGATTGTATTGATATCAGGATACTCAAATTTTTACCTTCAATACGAGTAGTTACAGTTTTTTAGGTTAAAAAAAAAAGTGAAACAAAACTAAACTAGGATTTTTATTTTGAATACGAGTAGTCAGATCTATAGTTTGAATGTGAGTGATTGTATCAAGATTTTTTGGCCAATAAGGTAGGCATACATAAGTACGGACCTAGTGGCATTAACTCATATCTTTTTACTGGTGACCCGCAGGTATAAAGACGACAAGTTTGATCGACTTTGGAACCCGTATAAACCAGCAAACTGTAATGTTGTACAGACGTCTGATACAGTTCCTTCCGGGAATTTCTACATGCCATCAAAGGTTATGAGCACTGCCATTTCACCAATTAACTCTACAGTGAGTATAGGCGTTGAGTTTCCTAATAAGCTAAATACTAGTTTTAGATTTTACCTGCATTTTGCTGAAGTTGAAACACTAAAAAACAACACGAGAGAATTTAACATTTATCTGAATGGGAACCTCACTTATGGACCATTTTCTCCGACAACCTATGCAAAGACCATAATAATTGAATCCTATTTACCAACATATACGCTTCAGATAAATAAAACCCATAATTCGACCCTCCCTCCTCTCCTCAATGCACTAGAGTTTTATGCCCTGAGGCAATTTCCACAACAGCAAACAGAAGAAAAGGATGGTAAATATTTTTGATTTTAGTAAACTTTCAACATTATGACAAGAAATAATTGATGTTATATATTGCGCTTATATATCTTCTGACTTATTGAATCTAGATGCTGCAATATCTAATGTTAGATCAGTGTATGGGTTTGAAAAATACTGGACAGGAGATCCATGTCTTCCACCAACATATGTCTGGGGTGGTCTTAGATGTCGCCTCAATGACACGGGAGGAGGACCTAGGATCGTAGCCCTGTATGTATTCCGTTTCACTACAGTTGTTTTATTAAACTACACTTAACTAGCTAGCATATATTGGCAAAAATGAGCAGGTCATTCGGGTTGGGTAAAAGGTCAATCCAGGTTCACAATTAAATGGGTGGCTTTTTAGGTACATGCCCGGTTAGGTTTGCAGTTTGCTCAAAAACTTTTCTATACATTATTATGTTGAATATCTAACTATAAATGTTAAACAATTGTATTATTACCATAATCATCTAAAATGTTGAATAATACAGGGTTTAATGCATTAAAATACAATTAAGGCAATTTTGACCCCGTTCAGCACATTTCCTAGTAAGCCAGTCTTTTGACTCGATCCATCATCCATAGTGATAAAACATTGAGCCAATCAAACATTAATAAGTAAATGGATTGAGAATGCATATTGCCGTTGACCATAACTAACAACTTAACCAAATTTAATGTAGGAACCTTTCCTCTAGTGTATCAAATGGACAGATAGCCACTGCCTTGGGTAATCTTACTATGCTTGAATATCTGTAAGTTTTTATTTAAGCTTTAAAAATCTTAGATTATTAAACCGTTAGTTACTTTATTATACAACATAGCTCAAAGATATTTTTTTTTCTCTTGGTTTCTTTCTCAGGGACTTGTCGTACAACAACCTGACCGGAACTGTGCCAGATTTTCTGGCTAAATTGAAGAACCTAAAAACTCTGTAAATGATCTGGTTGTCAAACTAATAAATCAAAAGCTTTTACGTGTTGTATAATGATGTAACATGATCTTTATGTTCTGTAGAAATTTACTGGGAAACAATTTCTCAAGACCACTTCCACCAGAACTTCTTGAAAAGTCAAAGAAAGGGTCTTTAATGCTCAGGTTTAGCTCCTTACTTTATAACTATGCACTAAGAAAAACTTATGTCATTTAACCTAACATTAGCTACATCAATAGCATTGAAGCAATCAGTGATGAAGAAAAGAGTTCTTGTATCGAGGGTTCATGCAAAAACAAGCATAGCAAAGTTCTTATTGGGGTGGTAGCCGCAACTAGTGTATTCTTTGTACTGTTGATCGTATCTGCCATCATATGGACAATAAAAAAGTACAAAACAAAAGGTATATCAGCCTGTTTTCATTCAACTTATAAATTAGTAATCTATCATTGGAGAGTTCTGTGACGTAGCAATATATAATCAGGATATTTACTCAGAAACGTGTATGAACATTTTCAAAATCCAGATTGTAGTGTCTGGCCCCTCATATGCCTCTAGTTAATTTTATGTTCTGTAGTTAGAGGGAAAAGGTT
>JANDBE010000041.1:27328130-27338231 GCA_024320915.1 Erigeron philadelphicus | reverse complement strand
CTTTAACTAATTAAGACTATTTAGACGTAACCTGGGGCTTTATGGTATATAATAATAATAATAATAATAATAATAATACATGTTAAAAGTTCAAAGAAAAGACATCTTCAGATTTCAAATTAAAAATATTCATTTGAAATTTTGAAAATTAAGAAACTAGTAAACTACCCATCTCAAACTATAATGTAGTATGTAGTCTGTATACATATATGATACATTTATACCTTTAAGTAAAATATGTCACTATTATTATAAATAAAAATACCGTTTATCATTCCCCTTTAAAAAGACTTACTAATTTGTAATTATTTCAAATAAATAAATTTGTTTGCCTTTAGAACAAAAATCTCACTGTTTTATAAAAATACTTTTCATAAACTCATTACATGTGCCAAAAAATTAAACAAATCTACAAGAACACTTAAATGATATTATTTTAACTAATAAATTTTTAATATAATATTTAAAATAATTGTACAACTAATTTATGAATGAATAATTTTCATATCAAAAATCCATCCTTAAATTAGTAATAGTATAATTAACTTATGCACGTTAATTGTCATTAGCAATTTAGCATTACCCATGTTTCATTTGTTAAGTTTCACTTTCAACTTTCAAGTTCTAATATTTTGACTTTTGAAAGAACTTCAAAATGTGTTATTAATTCCAAGTTTTTTCCTTTAAGTTTTTATGATCTGTAAAGGATTTAATAAATTCCACACTCACAATCACTATTTAAAAATTCACATGGATAAATAAGCGTATGTATGAATTATCAACATTAATGTCTATTGTACTATACTATTGAAATGATCTAAACTTTTTGTGTTTCTTTATTTATTTTTTAAACCTGATTAGGTGTTTGAATGATCATGTAGATTTGTAATTTTTTTTAAAGTTTAACATCTTTATAATTTGAAAAAACCGACAATTGTGTTGGAACAAATATAAAAAAATATTATGTAGGGATAAAATCGGTACTGTAATCATACGGAACCCGTTATCACGGATAATAAATTTGTGAGAACAGGAATACTGTATCGAAAAATGGTACACTATTATATGGTTTGGTTGGTTGAAGAATGAAGATTGTGTGCTCTTTCGGCCTCATGTAACGTACGGTATCAACCCATGTGATGATATGGATTGATATATGTAAATTTGGGGCACGTTTTAAAAATTTATATTTTATTTGACAGATAATAATGTTGTATTTTGGAAAAAGAAAATAAATCATTCAACAAACAGGGTTTAGGTCAATTTGGCCACAAGTTTTCTAAAGTGTATTCAGTATTAGTACGAATTAAGATGCTTCTATTGTGGTACATTGTATATCATTAAGTTGAAACATGCCTTTTTTGTTTATATGAAAACTGAGCACGACCCTATTTGAAAGTTATTCGTTAAGATTATGAGTGAGAAAAACCGAATCGAGAATTAAAACCAAAAACATTGCAAAAACTGAACCAATCAACACTTAAAAGCTCTAAGTAGTCAAATAATTAGAGTTATAGTTTAGTTTCTTTATTTATAAATTATAACTTAATAAAGTTAAATGTGCTTAAGAATAAACAAACCGAAAACCAACCCAACCGAGCTCAAAGGTGACAAACCCGACTGTTGGGTTTGGGTCGGTTTTCGCTTTCAAAAAATGAAAAACCGAAAAATTTGGTTTGGGTTTCAAGTTTGCCCAGAATCTAACCAAGCGTACCCCAATTTCCTAAATATTTTGTGATATGTTGCTCAACTGTGCAACACACATACTTTCACTTGAGACGTAAGCGAACCACATTTAAGGCCTCTATCTTACTACAATTGGAAGTGACTTCTCTTATTTCTACCAGCATCAAAGTGGGGAATGAATATAAACCAATTGCTGACAGAGATGATTGATTGATATTGATAATTACAGGGAAGGAACAGTACCAAGCAAGCCACATGATGATATGGATGGGGGCATGCATATGAACCCATCCCGATGCCTAAAGAAAATCACAAGCACCCACATGATGATACAGACGGATACATGTACAAGTACCAGTAGTATACAATCATCAAGTGATCAATTGATGATATGGATTGATACATGTAAAGAACCACAATAGGGGTCTTCATAGCATGAAATATGCAAGGAAAATTAAACTTAGTACAACTTGGGAAGTATAGATAGAATGAAGTTGTGTATTACTTCAATATTTACTGAGAAATTGTCAACTGGACTAACTATATCGGGTTAATAGGTCACTTAAAGTTCAACATATCACAAAATCGTTTCTATGAAACAAGAAACTAACTTGTGGAAAATAGAAAAAACAGAAGATTCGACAACAGAAACACGAGGAAGCATTGTGCTTTCTTTGTATACTATGCTTATCAAAATGAATTTTAACTAGTTACATGTAACTGAGCAAGAGACAACTCATATCTTACTTGGTAACAAGTGCTGAGGTAAAAAGAGTTTCAGAGTTGGAGCGTCTGAAGATACTTGTATGACATCACCGTATTGAACAGGATGAACAGGATGAGAACCATCAATGTATATCTTCCCCTCTTTTGTGTACCAGTCGATATCCATGGTTTCTTTAGGCATTATTGATCCACGCATCAGTCTCAAGCTGGCTGCTGGCGGTGAAATGGGCTCTCTTACCATGTATTGGAGATCTTTTGACAAAATGGGCATTGGATATCCACCAGCTGATAGCATTGCTGCTGTTGATCCAGCAGCAGTCGACACTCTTAGACCACTAGATCGACAGTTAATTAGAGGCGAACTTGATTGCCCATCCTTCCTAATCCTTAAAAATATATATTATGAATTAGCTGAAGAACAAACTTTTTTAAGTTGGTTTATACCAGT
This sequence comes from Erigeron philadelphicus, assembly GCA_024320915.1. NCBI lineage: Eukaryota > Viridiplantae > Streptophyta > Magnoliopsida > Asterales > Asteraceae > Erigeron > Erigeron philadelphicus. Next base: position 27,335,371 of record JANDBE010000041.1, on the reverse strand, counting down.
AAAAACCAAATGCTTTCCTCCTTTTTCAAGTTTATGTCCCTAAAACTATTCTCAAAAGTAGTTATATTCCTGAACTATTTTGTATCATTCATACATGTATCTTTTGACTAGTTTATGTGAACTCTGCAAAATGACATGTCGCCCGTGCTTGGTGTCAACTGAAAACATCAGCGCATCAGTATCATTACAAGTTCAAAGTTTTTTAGAATGCGGAAACTGGGAAAGCATGTTTGGTCTTAATGGTATAGACGTTTTTTTTCTCAAAATCACACAGGAGCTTCCAATACCTGAATGAGAACCTAGAAGCAGATGCAGGACATGGATCAGAAATTAAAATGTCGTTAAGAGCATATGTTGACAGTGGCTTTGAATTTACAGAAATTGACATTCTTGATAGCGCAGAAGGAGCGGATCGACCCTCCAGGATGTTATCTAGTATCTGCAAGAGCAAATCATATTTACAATGTAGTCGTGCACTTGGTGTTTAATCAGTCTAATGGGTGGATCAGGTGGGTTGGGTAGCAGGGCAAAACTAGTTTGTCAGTTAGTTAAACAGGTTAAGTCGGGTTGGGTTGACTTGACCCCAAACACAATCATATTCGCTTTTAGATACATAACTAGTGTGTTAGATATGAAATTATGAACATAACCTTAAAGCTGTGGTACTATGGTTAACAGCTGTTTATAAAACCAACTAAATGGAGGATGAATTGAGAATTAAGAAGCAAATATGCATGCAGTAAACTCTTAAACTTTTAAATTAACAATCTTAACTGGTTAAACTAAAACTCAATTTGATGGTGGTTTGAGGTTAAGTATCATTGTATTTACTTTTTAAATGTAAATAAAAACAGTCGTTAACCATAGCCTTGAGCGTTATTGTTAGTAAATGCATCAAAACAGTCATTAATTAATGCATCAAAATTTTCATCTGGTATCAATCATACCTGTTCAAAGTTGTTGACAGTTGCTGCACAAAGAAAACCGGTGCTTCTAGCAGCATCAAACTCATTACTCAGTTCTTGAACCTAAGCAAATGACACACACCTCAAATTTCTTAAACTGAATAAAAGGAATATGAAAACATAAATCAAGGGTATCAACAGTCAAGACAATAGATGGTATCAAAATTGTACTCCAAGAATGAGTTAACCAACCTCTTGTGGTTGAGTAGGGTCAGAATTTACTCCAAGTAATGGGATTTTATCGTTCAACAAATGGCTTGCCTGCAAAAGGGTGCCATCACCACCAATGGCAACAACAAGATCCACATTACGAATGGGTTTTAATAGATTACTACTAAAAGTAGCATCCAAGTCAATTGACTTCCTTTGTAAAATATTTCGACAAAACTCTATAGCTTCTTTGTGAACTTTGGACCTGCTATCCAGATAACGTGATACCTGCGATGTTTAATATTCAAAACATTAATTTCATGAAACTGGTAAATGAATGCATCTTTTTGCAGCGAAGAAAATACGATTCAGAAATTAATCCTTCATCACAACAAGGTGTCAAGGTCTATCAACCAAAAGTCTAAAACCCAATATTTGGGAACGGGTAGTTAAATGACGACATACATAAAGGGAGAACAACTTGCTGGAATTGATGATCAATACACAAACACATTTAGGACACTATGTTCATGTAATAAGCCGTATAATAAAATAAAATTAAAGAGCTTCCATTCGCATAATCTTAAATTAATCTTTGTAAAGTAAAAATGTCACCAACTTAAACTACCATTATTTTAACATAACAGATGGCTTTCATCAGGGCCGGCCCAATAGTGTATCTGGGCTAGGCAGCCGTTTAAGGCCCCCATAAACATAGACCCCCAAATTATATTCAAGATTTGGGCTTTTATTATTTGGGCTTATTTTTTATTAGGGTATTTTGCTTTGTGTACGAGTGATCATTGGTCAATATCTTCCATTTCACACGCGCCTTCAACAGCTCAGCCCTTCACACACTCTCACTCTCACTCTCACTCCTCTCTCACAGTCACACGCATTATCTCTGAATCTCTTTCTAAAAACATAAGGAAAGAGTGGTTTAATATCCCATACGGCATACACATACATACTAGTATACTACTATGTGATTTTTTTTTACAAATAAATTAATGGGACATTTTAATTAATTATTTATTTATCTAACCATAAGTTATACTAATTTTGAAAATTAATAGATTTAGTTTTATTACGAACATAATCTGTTAAAATTTTTTGACCTTTAAATTTATAGATTGTTAATACATTGATTGTAATAGTTCATATATATATTTGAAAACCTTTGTATAACTCACAGAATATAAGATTTTAGTATATGATGTTTTGTATAGATATGTAGGTATCTCATCTGGTTAATGTTGGTCATTAGTTTATTTTTGACTTCTCAAGCTCGGATTAAAGGATAAGAGTTTTTGCTAAAGACTTCTAGGAAAGGTCAAAGGCCTCCGAAGTTGGTCCACTTAAGGCCACCAAAACGGTTGAGCCGGCTCTGGCTTTCATCTTTTAAGAGTCAGATCGACTGTTTCGGATATAAATAAAGATAAAACTATAAGTCTATAACTATACAAAATATGAAGATAGCTGTATATAAATATATACAGGCGCTTGTAAACGATAAACTTTGAGTTAAAAAGACAGATAACATGATGACCATGTACACGTCATCTGAAACAAAGAAGTTATCACTACACGGTACACAATAAGCATATGTTGCAACTCATTAGTTTCGGGAATTCAGATTAAAAAACCTGTCAAAGCCATCTTCGGTGACCCAGCAAGTAACGCCCTGACTACAAATACCACCCACCCATGGAGCCAGACAAATACCAGCCTAGAGTTCCTTGATTTATAGATTGACAGGGCACATTGCCTAGTCCAAGTAGTTACAGCTTACAAGATTAGTACTTTTCATAAGTAATTAATCGCTTACAAGCATTGTTAACGATGATTGGAGTCAACATTCACAATGCTCACCGACTTGGTGACTAGAATTTTCATTTAGGACCCCACTATCCTAAGACCCTACCTTGGGGTCTAAAATTTTATTCACTTAATTTATACAATCAGTAACAAACACTTTTCCGGAAACTGCTTATCAGAGCTAAGTTATAGCTTTTGTTATAAGCAGGTATAATCGCTTATAAGTTAGAAATAAGCAAACCCAAACACCCCTTTACGTAACGCGTGTACAAATTCGACTTAGAATCCCTCGATCACACTAAATTAGTAACAATCCATACCCATAACAAAACTATCAAAGGAAAGAAACACATGTTGTTCATTCAGGCATTTTATCAAACAGTTTATACGCACAATAATAACTTTATAAAAAATAATAATAATATGGGAATGAAAGTGATACCTTACCTTAGGGTTTATAAGAGGAGGAGATAATGAGTTGGGTTTTAATTGATGAAAAATATAAGTGTTTAATGGTTTTTGAAACATTAGCAAACGCATTCTCCCCATCATTATTTTATTATTTATTATTATTATAATTTCGGCGCTAAAAAAATCAGGTGGGTTTTTGGTGGTTGTTGGCGGGAACGATTATATAAATTGTTTAGATTTTGTGCGGAAAGTATGTGTTTTTTTAAGGGGATATAGAGATAGAGATAGACAATATATATATACAAGATTACAAACCGTTAAAATAGAATTGCAATAGAATTTGGACTAGAGAGTTTGATACTTTGTCAAATACGGATTACTCACCAATGGAGGGTTTAATGCTTTAAGCATACAAATCCCAACTAATAAAGACTTTGAATTGGATAATAACACTTCGAATTAATCAAACAGGAGTATCAACTTTCTTTTTTGACGACTTCTGATCCATATCATAACAGGCCTAGACTATGTTGTCTTAAGTCTTAACTAAGTCCATGTTGGAGAGTTTTCTCATTCAATACCTTGTAGAAAGAAAAACATTTTATTAATTTGTTCAAACGCACGAAAATTAATAGAAGTAAAGTTTGCCCTTATTTAATGCTTTTAGAACAAGTGTTTTATGGCACAAGTTTATGGAATTTTTGTTTATCATATCTTCATAAAATTTATAATTCTAAAAAGTCTAAATTATCCTTGCAACAATATAACTTAAGCACTTGGTGTTATCATGTAAGTATTACTTAAACATTCTCGTAACAAAATAGCGTATTTATAAAGGGTAAGTTGGAATTAGGGGTGAGTATGGCGCGGTTATTAGTTAAAATTGAACAACAAATCATTATGTTGAGTTTTTAAAATTTCAAACCATTTGTAAATGGTTTATAACTATTTGGTTTTTCGGATTAGTTTTTGGTATTTTTAGTTTCAAATGGGTTGGGTTTGGTTTTTTTTAAATACCGGATCAAATAAAAACTAAAAGCAAGATATTGAACTACATGGTTTATTCACAAAAAACTCAAATTATACTTCAATGATGGATAACAAGATTCAATTGTTTAAACAATAATAAAAAAAACTATTAAAGTATCAAGTTCAACTTCAAAGCAGCTATACAATTTATATGCGTAGTATTAAAAACGATCAAATGTTGATCTTAAAACTTACAGCTAGGGTATACAGTATCTTAAGCAATATGAAAGTAAATGGACTGCCCATTAAATCATTAACATCTACAAATAAAGATATATATTAATTAAACTAATATTTAAAACTTAATTTAATATTGTTGATAATATATAATGCGGTTCGGTTTGGTCTTCTTTGTTTGGTTTTTTATATGCATCCAAAACTAAGGGAAACATTCATTTGAAAACTAAATTTTTTGTGAAAACTAGAAAATTGTCCAAACACAGTGTGATTTGAATATAACACAATGTGTTTTAATTGTGTTTTCTAAAGACACAATGTGTTTTTATTGTGTAATCTAAAAACACAATGTGTATTTTTAAATCACAGTGTATTATAAAATAACGTGTGAAAATCAGAAAATTGTTCAAACACACTGTGATGTAAACTTAACACAATGTGTTTTCTAAAAAATTTTAAAAACACATTGTATTATATTCAATACACAATGTGTTTTGAACAGTTTTCTAGTTTTCACAAAAAATTTAGTTTTCTCATCCTCACACATGAGTCATGTGAACTGTGGAGGTGGTGTGCCTCTCCTCCTTGTTTACATGATGAACAACCTTACGATAGATTACTCATTCGAAATTATACATGTATATGCTTTATAATAATCAACCTATAATCTTACAATCTGATGAGGATAAACAATTAAATCGCATTATCCTAATTAATAGGTAATAGTTTCGCTTAAATTTAGATCGGCTAGTTGGATATTTTGATCCAAAATGTTAGTTGTTTACGACTTATAATCTCATCCGCGTACTACTGCGAACTTCTATTTTTGGATCCGTTGATTTCACATTAAGATAAACTGAAAATAAATAAATTGAAGGATTAAAACTACAATAACTTTAGGATTTCAGGTGAAAGTAAAGAGGGACTCGCACAATGCAATGGCGACAAGAGGTTGTGGTGGTGATGACAAGTGATGATGATGACGGTAGCGAATAGTGTAAGTTATTGATAACTTAAGCTAATTTATCAATACTGAATTTATATTAACAACTTATAATAATTTCAACTTATTATTAGAATTTTGTCGTTAAGATCACAAGTCACAACAAAATTATTTTAAGATACTATATAATTTTAAACGAGATATTAAGGCCTAAAATCAACCTAAGGCGACAATGAATAATTTCTTTATTTATTTCTTAAATAACTTTAAACGGCTGGAACAACAAATAAATTGGGGATCGATATTCTCTAAATCTTGATCTGATGTTGAAAATAATTATAACATGTTCATGTCAGAATTATTGTAAGTGTAAAAATAAGCGAGTCATTCACCGCCGTAAATTTATTCACAAAACTTCTAACACTGTACTACTTGTGGAGTTATAGGATAATATTGCCCGATTGGTGTCAAAATTTACTAAGTCGTTATATGGTTCCTGCCGTATATATATGCATGCTTCAAACTCCTCCTTTTGATAGAATTTGGTATCGATAAAATAACTCCACAGCGATTTGAATCAAGTTTGATATAAAAATTGATATGATATGTGTTTTGGTTTATTTGAACTCGCATTAACAATGTGTGTGTTTTTTAATTTACGTATATGAGAAGCAAGTATTTAATGAAATAATGCAAATGAAAAAATATCATAAGTAACTATGTTTAAATTTATTTTTTTCTAAACATGAAAAGACAATGAATCAACTAACTCTCTTTTAATTTAACTATCATAAAGAAACAATGAAAGGATAACTACAGAATTTCTACTTTGGTGAGCAAAAGTAGGGTGTGAATGGGTGGATATGGATAGGAATATAATCCGATTCATTAGTGATTCAATTTAAATGGATTATGATTTAATTCAGATCTATTATAATGAATAGTATTCCAATTCATATCAAAATAATTTTAAATGGATGAATGATCCATTAAATTTTTTAAATAACCTTATTATTTTTTAGGTGAATGAAATTTTACTTTCCAGAAATTAAGAAGGCGTTTAGTTGGAAGATACCTGTGTCACTTGTGACTCGTGCCCCTAATCACCCCAGTGCGTGTCTCGGTGACCCGTGCCCCCAGTCTATAGTTTTATATTCAACTTTCGATGCTTTGGGATAGTGTTGAGTGTTTTTCAGGTTGGAGAACATTTATACATGAATTGGTTGATTTCGATGATCCATGGAAAAACGAGAGAAAGGTTCGGTTAGAATCAAGTGAAAGACAAAGAAAACAAGTTTTGGAACTTGTAACACCCGTTAGAGATGTAACACCCGTTATATGTGTCTCCAATGTAACGAGTTGCATAACTGCCGTGACAAAATCTGAAGGATATAATGCCCGTTACATATGTAACGGTCGTTAGGGCTGAATTTCACAATTAATGATAATTAAAAGGGTGTTTGGGATTGCGTTATAAAGTGATTATCTGATTATCAAGTTTGTAAAACGTTAATAATCTAAAAAAGTGTTTGTGTGAAAAAGTGATTATTGGCTATGAAAACGCAGTTGAAGAAGCATGTACCTATCTACTTTTTCAAAACGCTGAACACATAATCTATTTTGAAAAATCAGATTTGGTTTGCAATCCAAACACCCCCCAAGACATTAGTGCTCTGTAAAGCTTTTTTTATTTTTGTTGGATTTGTGAGTATATAATAAAATAATTTTTTTTTGGATTTGTGAGTATA
>JANDBE010000041.1:27286137-27296281 GCA_024320915.1 Erigeron philadelphicus | reverse complement strand
AGAATAAGGCAAGTTCCACCATCACTTCCTGTTGAAGAGGCTATAGAGCGTTATTTGCAGTCAAGTAAGCGGTTAATCATGCTGGTACTACTTCTATATCCTGTTTCATAACTTAGAACTGTTTACTTATCCTATATTGATCTTGTTTTCTTGTTTCAGATCATCCAAAACCACAGGGATTCAGTGCTACATTAACAAGACCAATTGATACTCCTGATAGGCGAGGGGGTGATCAGATCCGAGAAATGGATCTTAAGTTGCATCCTGAGCTAAAACAATCACTGATACAACTTTGCAGTGATCCACCAATGACTGTTATTGTTCTCAGTGGCAGTGATTGAAGTGTATTAGATGAGGTATTTGACGAAATTAATTTTATTTGAGTTTTAAACCATGTATCATCTTGTTTCGATAGTTTTGAGATGCTATTCATTTCCCAGAACTTTGGAGAGTCCAACATGTGGCTGGTTGCTGAAAATGGAATGTTTCTACGCTCCACTATTGGAAACCTGGATCTGGATGACAACCATGCCCGAGCATTCAAACATGGAGTGCGTCGACAGCGTGAAGGTTGTAATTTGAACCTGTGCTTTTTAAGAAAGAGCTAATTTATGCATAATAAATAATTATATTTTACATTGGCCTGCCTGAACTATGCCTAAGGCTCATGCTTATATGAGCCCACAGGAGAAAATCTTGTATGACCCTTGCCATGGCTCAGTCTTATTAGAGCCAACATGAACCAAGTCAAGCCTTGAGCCTCAGTCTTATTAGGCTTTCTTAAGCTTGACTAATCATGAGCTCAAACTGAGCTTGAGCATTCGGGCGATGAGCAAGCATGGGCAAATAACGCCAGTATGTAGATGTTTGTTTGTTTCCTTGATTCCTCCTGACAGTATAATCTTTATGACAACATGTCTTTAAAAATTTCACTGAAAGAACACCTTGATCACATTTTGAGCTTCATGAAACTTCATTGTTATGGAATAATAAGTATGCAGGTAATTTCACAGTTATCTTATCCAGTCTAACCTGATCCTTTAATAATATAAAAATTACATGATAATTGTAAATATTTTCTTTTGGTTGCTAATGTTCATTGAATTTGGGAGGTTTCAAGCCAGAGTCAGGCTGCAGCATCTGTGGACAGGCCAGATATCTAATGCATCTTTAGATGTAGTACAAGGTAGCCACTCTGTGGACAGATAATGAGTTAATTTTATGTAATAGTGATATGCATGTGAAAGATCTACATGTGGTGGTGGGGGGTATATGATTTAGGGGGAGAAGTGTGGTGGTGACCATTATTAATGTTGTAAATATGATGATCTGTTTTGGGGTTCGTGTCAAGTGTAGATTTGATGACAAAACTTTGTCCCACGTTAGGAAATTCATAGTACATTGTACATGTTCTTTAATACTAGTATGGGTCGATTATTTGTGTATGATTCCATATACTACAGATCATGATAATTAAAGATTAAGCAGTCATCGACGTGACTTTGATTGCTTAATTACTTGGGATGAGATAGAATTTAAGTAAACTTAATCATATGTAACCCGAACTAAACCTACAATGAAAGTTCTACATTTAAAACATGGTATATAGGTTGGAAATATAGTCCAGGTTTGAGAAACCTGGACTTTCAGTAACTAATTTCAACTTTGACACACATGCGAACGCGATAAAAGTTATAAGTTATTAGCAAGGTGCTATAGTCCAGGATCGATAAGACCGAACTTTTAATAAATAATTTATGACAGAGTCCGTGTTCCAAAAAGCCAGATCATTGTTCTTGGCATAGTCTGATTTTCCACACCTAGATATACCGGTTCTACAAATGTTTTTGAAGACTTGCGGGTTCCACAACTCTAAAGACTCCATTCATGGTGAAAACATATTTCTTCCCTTGCCTCTATTTTCAAGGCTTCAACAATGTAATACATGTTTAAAGTTTTGACACTTGTTAGAAACAAAATTTTGCATTATAAAATTCTTTAATGTTTTATTTTTCTAAAGATCAGTGCACATTCTTTGGGAACAATAGAATATGCGATTTAATTGGTTTTAAAATTAAAATGAATGTTTGAACATGATGACAGATACGTGATTAAGAAGATAGATCTTGTCTGCCTGTTTTTGGGGTGTTTGGTAGTATATATACTTCACAAAGTTATCGCATTACTTTTCTTTCGACATTCATCCATTATTTTAATATTATAAAAAAAAATATATAGCTCGATTAGGATTTTGATCCATTAGTTTCTATATTTATTTCAAGTATCCTAGATGTACATTAACCACAGAACTTGGAATAGTGATGATAAATATACAACTTTTAGCTATATATACATATTTTATTGTATAGTAAAATATGCATTTATTATAGATCGTACATTTCACTCTTACACTCTACCAACAATCAATCGTTTTTATGATCAAAAGTTGCATTTATATTGTGGTAGTTGTACTTGTAAAGATTCCAATTGTGTGTTTTTCTCCCTTTTAAAATGTTCAATATTGGTAAATTGCTCAAGGGGAAATTATAGGGTACTTCATGAGCACCTATCATAGGAATTTCTTTTCAATTACAAAACTTATAGTACTGTTAATATCCCAACTGATTAATTATTACAAGTTTACAACTCTTTCTATAATGAAGCTTGAACTCATGAGAGGGTGTTGAGGAAGGACCGATCGAGTATTACAAATAACAGCAATAGAGAAATATCCGATCATTATCTTATGTATCTAACATAAACAGAACTCAACAGCCTGGCTTGACCAGCTTTGGTATACCGACATGTTCAATTCTAACCAGTCCCAATCAATTTTAATTGAAAGGAGGACCAGAAAGGGGATATTTGGAAGTAAGATCTTTGATCCGCGGTTTGATCTGTCCTAGTCCATTTGGACTCGTGATCCAATAACAGGCCACATATCATGAATCATGAAGTTGATGGTAGCCTGGTACAAAGCCGGTCAACTTTCTAATTTAGCCGAAAAGGAAGTGTCTGATTTAAAACTAGAATCAAATCATGGATTTTGTGATTGAGCACAGATATCCAATGATCCAGATCCTCCAAAATCAAAGAATCACTCGTTGTAGTACTTAAAAATGAAACTAAAACAAGAGACAGACAACAAGGTCTCAAATAAAGTAGATTGTGGATAACAAATGTAACAAATATTATAGGGAATTCAATAGTACAATCCTGGGTGAAACTTTTAACAAAACTGAAGGGGAAATACTCGGTAACAAATTTTTAACAGACTAACTTTCGTGGAGACAGAAGATGATGAATATAAAATAACTAAAGAAATAGCCTCCTATAATCTCTGTGTGATCAATGCTATGAAACAAACACTAGAGCAATGTCGACTTAAAACGTTACAGATGTATAATCCAAACCATACAGAAACTAGCAAGTAATGAAGCACAAGTGAATGTGAGGTTTCACAAATTCTAGAAATAATCGTTATTTTACTGCTTTTTGTTGGGTTCGAATACGTACTTGATCAACGAATCCTTGATTGAAAGTAATTCTGGGAACTCTTTCTTCAACTTTGATGCATCCAACTCGTTATTGCTTCGTGGGGCAACTATCACTAGGGCTTGTTCTTCCAGTGTGAAGTTAACCCATTTAAATTCTGGGTTTATGTACTTCTTGTACATTTCAAGAATCTCATTGTGGCTTACCACCCCGGGATTTGTGAAGTTCCAGATTCCCGTCAAGTTTCTCTTGGCCATCTCAATCGAAATTGGTAAAAGTTCATCCAAAATTGTCATGCTGTTGGGTATGTTCACAACTTTATCATAACGGGCAATTTTGGTGATGAAGTTACGTGGGTTGTTGAGGTCTGATGATATCGGCATCCTCACTCTGAGGGTGCAAACATTGTCATACTCTTTCAATAGCTCCTCAACCTGTGAACAAGTTATCAATATACATGCATCTCATACAGCTTTACTTGAAGTGGCAAATCAGGCAGATTGGGTAACATGAGGTAACTTCTATGTACATGTAAGCAAAGGCCGTATTGGGCTAACCCACCAGCACCTTTTTGGTCATTCACGAGTATAATTACAGAAAAACTATATCATCAGAAGATCAATATAAATACTATTTAAATACGATAAATGACATTTTAAAACAGTTTAGTAGATGTTCAACAACTTTTGATGTGTTTAATCCGTTCGGCCCCCCTATGATCTGGTTCTTTGTTAGCAAAATCTTGTTATTTATCCCATTTGACGTGTTTCCATACAAATAGGATGAAACTGATAAGATTTAGCTTTGCTCTACATACTGCTAGTTCATGATCCAATTATGTTCTACATGCAAGAAATAATATTGGAAAAACTAAAAAGGAAAGGAAGATGGAGGAGCAGTAATTACCATAGCTTTGGTCTTGGAATAAAAGGACCCAACGAAATTGGGTGTATCTTCTTCCTTAAAACCAATGCCAGAACCTTCAGGGTGTTTAGCATCATACTCAAAAATGCATCCAGTAGCAAAATTGATCATCACAAGCCCGTTTTCTCTGCACACGTCTGCTATGTTGAGAGTGCCTGAGACATTCGTACGAATAGTTTCAGTCTTGTGAGATTCACACCAATCAACATTAGGTCTACCAGTGACACCAGCAGCATTAAAAACATGAGTAGGCTTAATAGATTGAATATCAGCCAGAAGTTGTGAACGGTCTTCCAGACGACCTCTTCCATACTCGTATGTAATTCCTTGTTTCTCACATAACTTTCCAAGTAAGCCACCGATCCACCCAGTTTTACCATAGATGAGGAACTTCAAGGCTGGTTTCTTAGGAGAGTTGATAGTGGATTTTGAAGGAACCTGAACACCGATCTGAGAAGTATTAATTGCTACATCAGATGAATCAAACTCGGCATTTTCAGGTCCATCAACAAGCCTATCTACTCCACCGGGCATCATCAACATTCTTGGATGAGGAAGAAGCGCTCCAGAGACATCTCCCCACCAATTAGGATTGCTGGTATACCATTCGATGGTCTTTTTAAGACCCTCCTCCCATAAGGTCCTTTCAGACCAACCCAAGCTCTTCAATTTCTCATCATCCAAGAAGTACCTCTGATCGTTGAATGGCCTATTCTCCACAAACTTGATGCTTGCATCAGGATCCATATTGAAAAGCTTGCACATATCTTTTGCAACATCAATAACTCTTCTCTCCTTCTTTGTTCCAATATTATAAACATGACCAACTTCACCCTTGTGAAGAATCACTTCAAAAGCCTCAGCAACATCCTCACAGTAGAGATAACTCCTAACATTAGATCCATCACCATGAATCGGAAGTGTCTTTCCTCTCATAGCCAAAAGGATGAACTTTGGGATAAGCTTCTCTGGGAACTGGTTTGGACCATAAACATTGTTCCCTCTGGTGGTGATCACAGGCAACCCGTATGACCTACCATACGCCATAACAAGCATTTCAGCACCAGCTTTTGTGGCAGAGTATGGGTTTGTTGGAAGAAGCTGTGAAGCTTCATGGTTACCAACAACAGCATCCTCCTCCGTTTCACCATACACCTCATCCGTACTCACATGAATAAACCTTCTAATCTGACCAGTAACCTTGCAGGCCTCAAGAAGAACATGGGTGCCATAGATATTATTCTTCGTAAACTCAAAACTATTACCAAACGAGTTATCAACATGAGTCTGTGCAGCAAAGTGCATTATCGTATCAATAGACTCAGTAATCAAAAGATAGTTAACCAAATCAGCACTCCCAATATCCCCCTTAACAAACTTGAAATTAGGAGATGATCTAGACGGATTAAGATTCTTGAGACTCGAGCAATAATCAAGCTTGTCAAGCACAACAATCTTGTAATCAGGGTAGTTCCTAATTAGCCGATTAGCAACATGAGATGCAATAAAGCCAGCAGCCCCAGTGATCAGTATATTCTTCGGCGTATAAGTAGCCATACTCGCACTATTCAAAAAGCAACAAAATTAATATTCTAATTCAAAATTTCTGAGATGCTAAATACATAAATAAATGCAACACAACATGTCATTTTCAACATAATTCGTTTTGAAACAGTCAAGCTACTAAACTAATAGATACAATACAAATATCTACTAGTCTCACTAGGCCAGGGAAATCAAACTTGACACATTTTTTTTATCAAATACAGCTCTTATTATAATAACAATAATAATACTGAAAAAAAGACAGTTGCTGTTATCATCAATCAATCGACGAATCAGAAGTCCCAATTTTCGTTAAATTCAATCCGATACCATAAATTACCTAAAATATCCTTTGGATTATATACAGTATATCAACACGAATAAACATTAATTTCACCAAAAATAGCTCATTTTTCCTTCACCGATTTCCGTCTTTCAAATAAATGCAAATACAGCCATGTAACTTTAAAAGGACCTATTTTCGTTACTTTATCGCAGTACGTATACACGGAACTATAATCTTCTACTTATGATCAGCTATAGATACAGAATCTGTATCTATCTATAATAAAAATAGTACTAATTGATCAGATCACTAATTATAAACAAGTTCTCAGATTTAATTTTGCAATTTAATATACAAACAGATCACATGAAGATCATGATCAGATATACATACAGAATCTGAATCTATAATTGTAAAATATCTGTATCTATAAGGAAATGAAGGTAGTAATCAGCTATAGATACAGAATCTGTATATATATAACGAAATGAAGGTATTGATCAGCTATAGATACAGAATCTGTATCTATAAATGGTGAAGTAAACCAAACTGTTAACCAAATCTAACCGAATCAAATAGCTATTGTAACATAAACTGAAAATTATATTAAATTAAAAAATATATATATAGATCTAGATGAAAATTAGAGATGAATTAATGAGATCTAAGGAAAATTAAAAAAAAAATGGAAATAATGAAAGAAGGAAAGAAGGGAGGAATGTGAACTTACGGAATTTAGTGTGGAAATGATGATTGGAAAATGAGACCAGAAAGAAAGAAAGGTGGATTTGAAAGGGAAGGAAAAGGAAGGAAGGAAGAAATGACGCGAGACACAAGGAAAGGAAGGAGTGGCAAATGCTACCGACGCCTCCTTGATTCATATTTATACATACACATTCCATGTGTGTCTATGTGTCTCGCCATGATTGATTCATTATTTTTTATTATTTCTTGAAAACGCAGATATTTTATTTCTAAAGAAAATTACGATTATATCAAATTGGTTCAGTTTTTTTTAGACTTTTATAAAAACCAACGAAATCGTAATGAGATCTACAGAATTACATTGTGATTATGATAATCTCGTAGATATTCTGCACCATAATCTTTACGAGATTATCAAAATCACTTTAAGATTCTGCAGAATCTCGTAGTGATCATTTTGAATCTTATTACGATTTTGAAATTCTCATTACGATTTTGAAAATCTCATTGCTGCCTATTTTGTGAAAATCCAAGTAGACATGGATAATTTTGTGTAATCGCAATGAAATATGGTTGATCACGTGATTTTATTTTGTTATTAACTATTCATATGTTTTTTACCGACAAACTATTATACAATGAATCACTCAGACAAACTAATATGGGTTCACTAGACAACTTTTAAATTTAAGAAATATCAAATTGATCTAATTTTGGGGTCAATAATTTACAAACTTTTGCCTAATAATTTTACAATTACCAGCGAATTATAAACTAGGAAGTAAAAATGTTTGAAAGTAAAATATAGAAGATAACAGATAATATAAAGCATTTTGGATTTTTATTTATGGTATATGTCATTATGTCTTATGAAATTAAACATATTATTTTTTTCCCAAAAAGTCCCTTTCAACATATTATGGTTCCCAAAACGTCACTTCACACACTAAAACACTAAATTAGCATAGCTATCTTTATAACAAATTGTCAATCCTAAAACAGGAAAATCATTAATTAAGTTGAGAAGTGAAATTATAAATACATTAAAAGAAAAAAAAATTGCATTTTTATCAGCTATATAACTTTGATCTTTCACCCTCTCTTTCACCTCGAGCTTCCAATGGCTTCACTTTGAATTCCAACGTAAAAGAGACTTCACCTTGACTTTCATCTTCACCACTGAAGATGGTATTATAGCAAACACGGTTTAGATGTCTATATATTTGGCATATAGGGCTTTGAACATAACTAAGCATCGCTTATGCACCAAGTAAATATAGGTCAGGGTTTTGACTTTTTCTTAATATGGTGAGATCTTTTCCTCACAATGTATGAATTTAATTCTTAAGTTTTCAGAGTTGATCATAGTAAAAATTTTTTTTTTATCGTTTTTACTTTTAAGAAACATAACAACGAATTGCATGGTATCATTCTGGTCGTATACGACATACAAAATAAGTAATTAAGTAGTATATAGTATTAACTTTAGGGGTAAATACACACTCCGTATTAACATGAATGTAATGTAATGTGGTTTTACTTTTAATTAGGGGTAATTTAATTTGCTTTTCAATTTAGTTGATCCATTAATAGTGATATACATATTAGAACATAAGAATAAGATTGTTGCTTGTTGTTAGATGCTATCTACATAATTAATTTCTGATATCAACAATAATAATCAATATCATATAATAAAACTATAACAGACATTCGTTACCCCGCATTCAAGATTCATAACTATCAATCACTTTGTGTCATTATCTTTTTTGATATCAACAACAATCAATGTTATTGAACATCTTATTCATTGGTTATGTTACCGAACATCATTTATTTCGTTAACTTTTTTAAAAAGCAACTATTGCTTCATCTATATATCCATCATATCATATGACGATGTACCTTTAAAAGACACCTTTTAATACTTCACGAATATCCGCGAAGCATGTTAGGATAAATATAACCAAACAGATTGATTAAAAGAACAACATAAAGATAAGCATATTAATTTATCTTTATCCATAAAAATCCAATAAACCCTTAAAAACGGGATAAATATAAGGATTAGATTAATACCGAAAAACCTCTTAGGGATAAACCCTATGTTTTTGAAGTACCTTCCAAAGAAGGACTCTTCGACTATAAAAGTAAACCTCCTATAGAGCACGGATTAATGCAGAAAATATATACAAATCACATATATAACCCTTCGGTCATCAATCCTTTAGGCCGAACTATAACCCTCATTAATAACAATCTTAGAACAACGTAAAGGTATCAATACCTACCTACGGGAAATCGCCAATCAAACTCAAGAAAATCTCTTGGGTTGCATCTTCTAAATTACCATCAATCTAGAAATTTACCGGCAAGGTTCGGTGTACAATCATCACATATACACATATTGATATTGACATGGACATATTAATACATTTGTCTAAAATATAAACTTGACCTACAACGTTTTGGCTATAAGGACACATCTAATACCATTATTCAAGTGCTCATTACTCGTTAGGTTTCCCTTTTTTATACCACCGCCTATCGAAGTTACTGGGTAAGTATGCGAGCGTGACAATGGACAATGACCGGCTTCGTTATTCGCTAAGATGTTAACTGCCGGCACATATTGGAAGGATTGAAGTTATATATGTTAATTTTTTGTGAAATATCTAAAGATGAAAATGATGAACCGAATAGTATTATATTGTGTTTTACAATTAGTAAGTTTGATTTTTAATGTTTGTATTAATTAATATTAAGCGTAAAAATATACTAGGAAATTATTTATATATATATATCTGACGTGTTGGAGGCAATTTTAATCAGCGATTTATTGGACCCCAACTCTCACCTCATAGAAAATACATTGAGATGTGATACTCAAGACTCGAACTCGAAACCTTGAAAAAAAAACTCACATCCGGGATTCATATAATGGATTTAAAAAATACCCCTTACCAACCCATCTTAGTAGATTTTGAGACTTTAGTTTCACCATACTAAATTATCGCCATTATAAATACTACGTTATTCTTTATTTTTTATCTTAACACTTCAATTTGTCATACGTTACATTATTATTATTTTTTTAATACATTCAGTCGGTACACGACATCATGGAAACCTCACCGTATAATGATGAAACATTGCACGTACCCTAGACAACATGATGCTGACTATAGG
>JANDBE010000041.1:27180796-27194424 GCA_024320915.1 Erigeron philadelphicus | reverse complement strand
AAATTTCATACTCTTTCATTAGAGATGTCATTCGATATACTTTCGACGAATTTTTAAATCCGATGACGGAGCCCTTATGACTAAGGCATTTGGCTATCATATTCTATGACTTTACCTATCACTCCTACCATCTCACTGCCGCAACGCACGGACACTAGCTCTCATATACTAACAAAGTATCATGATATATAATACCGATAGATTTCTCGATCACATGTGGATTAGACAACTTAAACATCAGTTTGTACAAAGTAATCCAAACTATTATTTGATCGACTATAATGGTAACTATATTATTTTTTTGTTTTTTTTTGCGTTATATACACGTGGGTAAGCTCATATGATTAATAAAATGTCAAAGTTACATTACAACGTACATGATATATTATTATTATTTATAACAATTAGAACGAAAATTTGATATTGCCCGTCTAATACAAATGCCTAATAAAAATGTATTGATAGTGAACATATGAGAACAAACTTATAGATATCAATTCTCTTACATCTACATAGAAATTACATATGATCTATAACAAAATAGTACACTACTATTTGGATGATGAAATCTGTCCCATACTCCCATCAAATGTGTCTACCATTAAGTTTTCAAAGTCTATTTTTTGCAACTTTGACCTTGAATATCTTTGTTTGTGTAATATAATACTTGATGTATGTTGATGTAAACATATGTAAAACTCAATTAATTCATATAGTTTTCATCAAGTATTATACAACACAAACAAAGATATTCATGGTCAAAGTTGTAGAAAGTTGACTTTAAAAATTTGAAAGTAGACACATTTAGTGGGACAGAGGGAGTATATTACTCGTGTAACAAAACTTAATACTAACAAAAGAATAAAAACACTCTTCGTTATAAAGCACTCGCAATGCCCTTGTTATCTCCTCATCATTAGTTTGTTATTGCTCTAATACCGAGCCAACATTATTAGGATCGACTTATTATGAGGTCATTCATAATTCTGATACGAATGAAAGACAAATGATCCCTTTTTATTATTGGAGATCGGCCAGCGTAACCCGACCAGGCGAAAAAAGGTAACCCGACCAGAATCTGGCAGAAAAAATAGTGGGCCCCTATTTATTATTGGACGTCGCCGCTAGGACTGCGCCCCCCCTCCCCTGTGTGTTATGGTGAATCTGGCAGAAAAAATAGTGGGCCCCCTCTCCATGTCAGAGTATTAGCGGCGACGTCGTCGCTAATACTTGGTCGGGTTACCCTGTGCCTTGAAGATTTGGTAGGTTCTATACTAATTATGGGTTAGTTATGTATAGGGATTAGTGATTGATTAGTGGTTAGATGATGATTTTTCTGATGAGACATTAACATGGCTAGTTATAGCTTAAAAATGAATTTGCATTGTAGTCTCTACTCTTACTCTTTTATTTATTTTTCGAGCTTAATATCCAGGATTAACTGTGGATGCATGTTTGTCTCACAAGATTTTCCAGGTTAGCATTGTCATTTTTTTCGAACATTTAGTCCGTATACGATATCGCCATATTGGGGAAGTCATTTAATTATGAGTATTGTTAAACGAAGCCCTAAAGGAAGTTAAGGTGCATAGTTTGGTTATACAATTACCATAAATTTCAGGGGCAGACTTTTAATATGAAAATGTACAATCTTTTTATGCATGTTAAATGAAGCCCTAAAAGCTTATTTATCATTTTACTTTAATTATTACTAAAACAACTAACAAAAGTTAATTAAATTAAGATTGAAGTCCTTGAAAAGCCTAAAGCCTAAGGATCATATTATCAACATAATAGATAGTTTTTATTTTTGAACATTAACATAGATAGATGGTATTCGTGATAATTAACATAGATAGGTAGTATTCTTAAATTAAGTGGAAATAACTCTTTCGGAAAGGTAAGTGGAAATAACTTATTCAAATTTCGTTTTACATTTCAAATTTATAAATTTATGCCAATTTTGGCTCCCTTTCACTCTAGTTTCCCCTCTTCCTATATATAGCCAAGCAAGAACCAACTTCTTTGTGTTCATATGTCTTTTTTTAGCTTCAAACACATCAATCTATCATTATACTTCAAAGTTCAAACCAAAACTAAACTCAAATCACTTTTTCAATCTTTAGATATCATTATTTTTCTCCTTTCATTTCAACATTTCCAAAATGGTGGCCATATCCAAACCTCCATTTGAATTGCTCTTTGTAAAACCTTGCAAACAAAGTAACAACAACAATAACAAAAACCAATTAAAACTTTCAACTATTCCGATTATTGACCTCTCGAAACCGGAATCAAAACCCCTCTTAGTTAAAGCTTGTCAAGATTTCGGATTCTTTAAAGTTGTCAATCATGGTGTTCCAATGAAATTCATTAATAAACTCGAATCAGAAGCCATTAAATTCTTCAATTCTCCTCTTTCCATCAAACAAAAATCCGGCCCGCCTGACCCATTTGGATATGGAAACAGGCTTCTTGGTCAAAATGGTGATTCGGGTTGGGTTGAATATCTTCTTCTTAATGCAAAGCTAGATCAAAACAACCCCACATTACCCATTTTCGACGCAAAACCAGGAATATTTCAGTAAGAATAATAACCCATTAAATTTTCTAGCTTTTTGTATCAAACTTATATATGTTTAATTTGTTATTTGTAGATGTGTGGTGAATGAATATGTGACAGCAGTAAAGAAAATGTCTTGTGACATTCTTGAATTATTGGCAGATGAATTGAAATTAGAGCCAAGAAATGTGTTTAGTAAGATGTTAATGGATGAACAGAGTGATTCTGTTTTCCGGGTCAATTACTATCCACCATGCCCAGAGCTTCAAGAACCCGAAAAGCTAGGAAAAAAGTTGATTGGATTTGGAGAACACACTGACCCACAAATCATTTCTGTTTTGAGATCTAATAACACTTCTGGTTTAGAAATCTTGTTGAAAAATGGGACTTGGATGTCTGTTCCTCCTGATTCTAACTCATTCTTTGTCAATGTTGGTGATTCTTTGCAGGTACACACAAACTACTATATATTGTTACTCTTCCAAAATTAATTTTCAAAATCAAACTGACTCGTGGTTTTATAAAAGGGAAAACGCCAACTACAACCCCAAGGGTTGTCGTTAGCGTACAGTAAAAAATTGTGCATTTTCATATTAAAAGTGTCTTGAATTTTATAACAAATGTATAAATAATTTATGCACGTTAACAACAACCCATAGGGCTGTCATTAACAAACCCACTTAAAAAAGCTACTGTCAACCAATTAATTATAAGATGTCATTTTTACTTTTTGAAAGTATTTTGACTGGTTAAAACTTAAAAGTGTAAACTTATTTTGGAACGAAAGGGATATTATTTCGAATATGTGCAAGTGGTTGAAACATGATATACGTTGGTGGCTTGGGTGTCTAGAAGTAGATAACATAAAGAAATCTTTATGATGATTGTCAATCATGCATAGCAATCTTGCATGGCAAATAAGTCATAATCAAAATTTATATAACAAGTACAACAAGCCACTTTTTGGTTTCTAAGAAGTCTCTTTCAATTTCTTTCACATTTTAAATATGTCATATGTATTACTCTATCATTGCCTGATTTATATAAAATCGGCAACTAGCAATGATCTAATAGTTGTTGTATGTGTCACGACACGACATTCTTGGTATAATCATAACTTAGATGCAGAAACGGAGCCAGGAATTTATAACATTAAACCGTCTAGTGGATTTTTGACGAAATTGTATGATGTAACAAATGCAGGTAATGACAAATCGGAGGTTCAAGAGTGTGAAACATAGAGTAGTGGCAAGTAGCTCGAAAAGTAGGTTGTCAATGATTTATTTTGGAGGACCACCATTGAGTGAGAAAATAGCACCATTGCCATCCCTCCTGGAAAGTGAAGAAGCCAGCTTGTACAAAGAGTTCACTTGGTTTGAATACAAAAAATCTGCATTCAATTCTAGATTGTCTGATAACAGACTCGGTCTTTTTGAAAAAAATCGTGTCTTGAGTTAAAGGCGTCGAGTTTGATGGTAGCATTTCTGTATAACCTACAAATGCACAATGTAGTAAACAGATGCAAAAAGTTGCAGGATAGCTAGAAGTGCTTTTTTTGTACCAAAGCCAGAAAAATTAGTCTAGCCCACAAGGAATATGTTAATATTTCACCAAAATCCAAAAGGGTAGTAGTGATATATGTATATTTTCTTGTTTTGAACATAACTAAAAGGAAATGAAGAAGAATTTGTTTGCCTTTTAAATTCTATTATTTACTATTTAATCTTGTCTAAGTTTCCTCTAGCCCTTTCGTAGAATTTGCTTCCAAATAAGCTTGATGGCCTAATATAACAACTTAACCACTTCATTTGTCAATACAAGTTCATATGTTATCATTTTCCAGATTTATATTTCGTGTTTAACGATTTCAAACCTAATTAACTAAACTCTTAATCAACATAGATCCGACAAAACATCAAATGAAGTGATCATTGTGGGTTAAAGTTAGAATTTGAATTCTTAAACAACATTTAAACTAAACTCTAAAGACTAGAAAATATATTATAACTATCGACTTTAGATATACTACCCCTCTTACGTACATCAATAATTTTTACAAAATCTAGCTTATTTCTTGTACGAAATGTTGTTTCTATATTAACATCGTCATAACGTTAAGAAGAGGAGATCTCTGCCACGCGGTTAATTGAGTTCATCATACGACGTATGTTATTTCCATATTGGGAGTTTTCTATATTATATCCGTCATACTTAGCGCAACTTCCCACGTGCGACGTATGGGAAGCAGAACAGAACCTCGTGCATAGGTGCAACAAAGCATACGAGGTGCTCGTTTTCGATGTAGAAATATTTTGATTCTTGCTCATGAAATACGCTATGTGACGTCGGATATATATTTTGATATTCTGATATTTTATACAAGATGTGACATACATAAATAAGTTGTATATGATTAACTTTAGGCAAGGAAAACACATGATGGTATGACCAAAGTATAACACGTTAATCGGCCCCTACTAGTAGTTACAGAATTTACAATTAATTAAGCATATGTATGATATACTTGACAAGAAGTTATAAGTCTAATCTCATAAAATATGTGATGCCATTTAGTTACACATCTATACAAATTAAAACCATCACTAATCTTATCCATAGAGCACAAAACCTATATATATGAAGTGAAAAGATTGCGACTGCCATATGATACAATACTAACGATGATTGAACGATACATAGGGCACATGGCAAAATCATCTCATTTTCTTTATTTAGGACAACATTAACACCAATCATGTGTATTATCCTCTAATCTCTTTCTAAGTGAGACTCTAATGATCATAAGGGGCTAATACCGAAAAACACATATGTCTAAGACTAGATCTACAAGGCAATGAAAGGAGGATGGACACTACTAATATGGAGATAAAAAAGCAAGTTCATTGCATCTAGGTGTTACTAATAACATGGAAAAACCCCCACAAATTAACTTAGCCAGGATTTTAATCCCGGTCTGTGAGTATTATAAACTCCAACGCTTCCATACTAATCCCCACACAAATACACAATTGTCGGTTGATGTAGGCATCATTGGCGTATTCATTTGATTTGCCTGTAAAAGAAACTAGGCTTGTGTATCATTGTATATATTGTTCGGATATAATTTTTAAGCAAAAAATCATATCGCTTTAATGCTTTTCATAACGCTTAAAATATGCTACAGAAGGTAACATTCGAAGAAGACCATTTAATTTGTAGCTCAGTCTATATGAATTCGCAGCCAAACATAGGAATTAACCTAACCATGTGTTTTCAACATAGAAACATTATAAATGGAAGTAGTAACCCATTGAAAAGGAACATTATTGAGACCCAAGTAGTATTTATCTTGGGCTTCATTGAGCAATCCGGGCCAACTTTAGTCCAGCTATACATGTTTATTAAAAGTATCAAACCAGTTTAGCTAGAAAATTTTTTATTGGACGACTTATATCGTCGGCCTTGTTGACTATTACAGTTTACATCCTATACGTCTCACATTTCATATATATATTGACCTTAATTTTAATTGCAATATTATTTAATTTTTTTCTTTCTATAATCTAATAACTTATCAGCCAATTACAACTCTCGATCTCTTTAAATTGGCTTTTGTTTACATTTTCGATTTATAATAATCTTATTCAAAAAATTTTAATCAAGTATTCAAATCCGTTAAATTTAAAGCCTTAAATAATCATACCCAACAAGAAAAAAACATTTATATTTGGCTTTTATTTCTACAAGCCCGTAATAACTTTGATATCATTAATTTACTATAGTTTTTTTCTAAACTATGAGTGATTTATCAATCATCAACGACAAATGGATTAGTATTTGTAAGACTTAAGACTTAGAGATCCGAAGGTTTTCTCTGAAATTTAAAGTTTGATATATATATAGATACGAAATTGTCGAGCGCATATTCAAAATAAGTGTTAAATAAATCAAACAACAGGATAGAGGAGAAAAACATCTTATTTTATTCAATGATTTTTTTTATCAAGTACTTTATTAGTAAGTTCTAAGAAAGTTACTGTTTGTGCACCAAATCGCGCTAGGGTTAAGAATGAGGTTTTAGGGGTTTTTGGGCTATTCGTTGGCGGTTCCCTTGCGGTAGAGTGTAAGCCTCTTTACGCCAATCGAATAGGTTCGAGTGTGTAACCGATTGGGATCGGATTTAGGGGTGTGAATGGGCGACCGTCTTTATGAAGATGATCTTATGCCATTGATGAGAATTGCGTGTATTTGTTTACCGGGTGATTAATTATCGAATATATGATGAATGAGTGATCGAATGTAGAATGCCTTTGTCAAGGTTTTAGGTCTCCTTATATAGGAGGAGGATTGTTAGGAGGAAGGAGAGTCCTTAGGAATAAGGAAACTTCCTCCTTATCAAGATTATCCTTTAATTATGGACCGGATTGACTTTCCTTATCAGTTGGTCAACTGATTATCCTTATTTTAGGGAAGGAGAGATTTAGGTAATCTCTTCCTTATTTGGATATTATTTCCAGCTGGGCGCCTTTCCTACGCAGGTTCCTTCGTAACACTGCGGGTTAGCACTTGTCCGTTTGGCAGGCCTTTCGTAGTGTAATATGGATACACCATCACATATATATTATATATATGTTTTTCCTTCCAAATCATTATGCTTTTGACACGGGTCTAGGTGGAATGGTGGTATGAGAAACACATTGTTATTCATACATGGATGTAGATGCTTCTATAAGCAAAGTATACTCCCTAACGAAATATTCTAATGCATATGTTTTACTGTAAGTGTGAACATTGGTGGAACATGACCAATTTATTTAGGGGTCAAGTTAGCTTGATCTTTACATGATGTGTAGTGGGTTGGCGATTAATACCTACAGTTTTTCTTGAACTGCAAATCTATTCTATTTCTATAGTAATCCAATCAAACTTAACCTTACCAAATGAGCTAACCTTACATTAGTTTATCCCTAAAGTTAGGATGAGTGAAATAAAGAATATGACATTTGTATTCTATCTTGGAGAAACTCGAGGAACAAAATTTGTAATCTTTCTTGAGCAGATAAATTGTTATCAAATTGTAGTCTATGTAAGTTCTAGCTAGTAATACATTAATAGAGCCCATGTATTTATCAATTCATGAAATGAAAAAAAAAAATACTTATTAAAAGAAAAGAAGAACCCCTAAAGTTAGGTCACTTTCAAAACCAATAATCAAGGTGATTTTGCGCTTAAACACAAATATTATGATATGAGGGGGGAAAATTTTTGAAGCTTCATATATCCCTACTTTCTAACATTTCAATAGAACCCTAAAATAGACCAATGATTCCAAATGGGCCTAAAAACACAAAGGACCAAAAAATAGTCCACCAACAAGGTCCAACAAACTAGAAGAAAAAAACCTAAAAATGCAAATAACTTACAAAATACAACACTTTGGCATTCTCCTTGTTATATGCTTCGACTTAACCAGTCGGCCTAAAGTGGAACTTCGTAGCTCGAGTTATGCTTAATTAAGGGAAGCCCTTTGGACCCGCTTTAAACTTTACATAGAAATTTTGTTTCAACCAATTAAAATCGGACAAGTGGCACCTGTATATGGTTGTCACGTATGTTTCTTTACATAAAATAAACATTTTTTCGAGTTGCTTACATACAATCCACACAACTTTAGTTTTTTCCTACATAGTTACATTCCAGGAAACTAATCTCTATTTTTTTTCATTAAAGATAAGTATATTGAATTTTAACGAAAAAGCTGAGTTAAGTTACATGTAAGTTAATACAAGTACAAGTATTGTTTTTGGTTATTTTGTGAGATTGGCTAATGTTGTGTTATTGGTTTATTGGTGTTTTTGTAGTTAAGTGATTGAGGATTTGTAAGAAGAATGGCTGCATCTATCACTCCCTTGTCTTCGTTTTCTTCGATATCTTCGAGCCGAATTGGACAGAGAAACCAGAATGTAGTTCTACAGAAGAGAAGTTCGCTCAAGGTTAAAGCGATGGCCAAAGAGTTGTACCTTAACAAGGACGGGTCTGCCGTTAAGAAACTGCAGGTAGATTTGAAGCTAAAATATGTTAAATTGTGATTCTTGATTGGATTTGTGAGTGTATATATATATACTTACATAATTACATATGTATGTATTTCTGTAGGCTGGTGTTAACAAGCTTGCTGATTTAGTTGGTGTGACTCTTGGTCCAAAAGGGCGTAATGTAGTGCTTGAGAGCAAGTATGGTTCTCCCAAAATTGTAAATGACGGTGTAACCGTGGCTAAAGAGGTACATTGCATTGGCTTGACTTGGGATTATCTTAATACGTTGTAGCTGTGAATCTTGTAATGCATGATTGACTAATTATGACATAGTTACCTTTGCCTTTTGAGAATCGAATTAGTTAGGGACTTAGGGCCTGTTTTGGTGTAGAAATATGGGGGTGTTCACTAAAAGAAAGTTTCATTGGAAACTTGAAACATTGTCAAGGTGTTCAGTGTAAGATTTTGTTAGAAAAGTTTTCATTGAAAACTGAAAACTCACTTTTCTTATAATCTTATTTGTGGTTACGTTTGTAAAAGCTTGCTTTATGTTGGAACTATTTTCTATTCAAAATATGTTTTGTTAACTTTGAAACAAAGCTAAACGTGTTGTCAAGTTTTTGAAATAAAAAATGTTTCTCATATTTTTGAAATTCTTTTGCAACTAAAGGAACACTTAGTATCTTTTTTGTTTGATGCCTAACATTAGGATGGTTATCTGTTTTTGTATGGCCTTTTATGCTGTGTATATGTTTGAATGCATGTATGATACACATTATGAATAAGGTTTGTATACTATATTTCTGTCAATTTAGGTTGAATTGGAAGACCCTGTTGAGAACATTGGTGCCAAGTTGGTGAGACAAGCGGCTTCAAAGACAAATGATTTGGCCGGTGATGGGACTACAACTTCTGTTGTTCTAGCACAAGGCTTGATAAACGAGGGTGTAAAGGTATGTCTGCAGTTTAAGAATTCTGGATTTTGAAGGGTTCATATACTAATGAAGCTATATTCTCCAGGTGGTGGCTGCTGGTGCTAACCCGATTCAGATAACAAGAGGTATTGAGAAAACTACCAAAGCACTGGTTGAAGAGCTTAAACGAATGTCAAAAGATGTGAGTTTTACATTATTAGTTACCATGACCAAGATTTAAACCAACTTTACGTTCAGCTTGCCGACTTTTTAGTCCTTGAAGAAATCTTCATTTGGTGATTGGTTTAAACATCTAGATGCTAATTGTTTGTTAAATTGCAGGTTGAAGACAGTGAGCTAGCAGATGTGGCAGCTGTAAGTGCAGGGAACAACATTGAAGTGGGAAGTATGATTGCCGAAGCAATGAGCAAAGTCGGAAGGCAAGGTGTGGTGACTCTTGAAGAAGGAAAAAGTGCCGAAAACTACATGTATGTTGTGGAAGGCATGCAATTTGACCGTGGTTACATTTCTCCTTATTTTGTTACCGACAGTGAGAAAATGACCGTTGAGTATGAAAACTGCAAGGTAATAATAATATTATGACATATCATTCTTGAGTGTGTTTTAAATTAGATTCTAATCTATGTTTCATGTGTCTAGTTGCTTTTGGTTGATAAGAAGATAACAAATGCAAGAGATTTAGTTAGTGTTTTGGAAGATGCCATCAAGGGAGGGTACCCGATATTGATTATAGCAGAGGACATTGAGCAGGAAGCTCTTGCTACCCTTGTAGTGAACAAGCTTCGAGGATCACTAAAGATCGCTGCACTTAAAGCACCTGGATTTGGTGAACGCAAGAGTCAATATCTTGATGATATCGCTGTTCTCACTGGAGGCAAGTGTTTCTTGTTTTCTCAAGTGGCAGTATTTTGACCTATTTGTGCTTATAAATGGGCTGGTGTGAGTTATGCAAACCTATTTTGACATGTTGAATGGTCCGCTTATAAATGGGCCTGTGTGAGTTATGCAAACCTATTTTGACATGTTGAATGGTCCATATTTCATTGTCCACTTGTTTAATTTGACATAATATGACTTTATGCTCTGCAGTGAGTTCCTTCCTGCATTTTTTCTAATTCGTCTCTTTGCATATTGATTCAGGAACCGTCATCAGAGAGGAGATCGGGTTAAACCTTGAGACTGCCGGGAGTGAGGTTTTAGGACTTGCAGCTAAGGTGGTTTTGACTAAGGATACAACCACTATTGTTGGTGACGGCACCACCCAGGAGTTGGTCAATAAACGAGTTACCCAGATTAGAAACCTTGTTGAGGTGCATATATGATAAAACTCTCGTAACACTTCTAATAGTCTTTTTTCTCTCTCTAATGTTACTGACATCTATTCTAACTGATCTTACAGGCAGCAGAACAGGACTATGAAAAGGAAAAGTTGAATGAAAGAATTGCCAAATTATCCGGGGGTGTCGCTGTTATCCAGGTGATTTTTCATGATTTCTTGTGATATAAACGTAAAATGAGTACCAGGTTTCTCAAATTCAACAAATATGTCAGGTTGGGGCACAAACAGAAACAGAACTTAAAGAAAAGAAATTGAGAGTAGAGGATGCTCTAAATGCAACAAAGGTAACGTTATATTCTATTTTTTACATTAATAAGCATATTTATTTTTCAGTCACGTCAGTGCTTAACGTGGTTAAATTTCTGACATTCTGCAGGCGGCTGTTGCGGAAGGCATTGTAGTAGGGGGTGGGTGCACTCTATTGCGACTTGCTGCTAAGGTTGACAGTATCAAAGACACCCTTGACAATGATGAACAGAAGGTTGGAGCAGATATTGTTAAGAGGGCACTTTGCTACCCGATGAAGCTGATTGCAAAGAACGCTGGTGTTAATGGAAGCGTGGTGATTGAGAAGGTATTTTTTGGTTTAGATTAACCTCTTTAGTCTAGAGGTGGCAAGTAGGCTTGTCTACCTACAAATGTGCTCCTTTTTAACGGCGATTGCTAACTCACATTTGTGTTCATGTTGGGACTTGAACCTACAGCCTCTTGGTCGGTGGGGTACCTCTGATACATTAAGCCAAACTTTTGCTGGCACAAAATATTTTTTTGGGGCTAGTTGTATGTTTAACGAGTAAATTGGGCCAAGCCAAATGCTTTGACACTAACAATTAATGAGGTGGAGGTGGATGGTCAAATGGATTAAAAAGTGTTTATGGTTGCCCCAACCTGATCTATGTTGTTACCAAACCCTCTGATTTAATACCTCTAGGTGCTAATGTGCCATTATCACATAAAAATTCATTTATTAGGAAAATGGTGTGATGTGTGGTTGACTTGTATATCTAATTTGCAGGTCCTATCAAGTGACAATCCCAAGTTTGGTTACAATGCTGCAACTGGGAAATACGAGGATTTAATGGCTGCTGGTATTATTGATCCCACCAAGGCAAGCATCTTCATTTCTTGAAATATCTTATGGTGTCTGTAACAATTCTTTATTAATAAGGGTAAATTGTTGAGCTTCTTAGTCCTAAATGCGCTGAAATTCTAAATAGTTTTATTCATTACATTGAACAATTGTAGGTGGTGAGATGCTGCTTGGAGCATGCATCATCTGTTGCAAAGACCTTCCTGACATCAGATGCCGTGGTTGTGGAGATCAAGGAGCCTGAACCCATGCCTGCTGGGAACCCCATGGACAACTCAGGTATATCAGCTGTTAACTAAAACAACTTTCTTGATTTTATAATTTCGGTTGCTAGTATCATGTAGTAACCAAGTCTGCTCAAATTTCGACAAGCCATTAATTTTCAAATTGTTTACAAAAACGTCTATAAAAACAATCTACTCTTTCCGGAAATACCTTGTTGAAATATGTACATCGCTCATGCAATTTGCTTTC
Organism: Erigeron philadelphicus; assembly: GCA_024320915.1. Classification (NCBI taxonomy): domain Eukaryota; kingdom Viridiplantae; phylum Streptophyta; class Magnoliopsida; order Asterales; family Asteraceae; genus Erigeron; species Erigeron philadelphicus. The sequence goes on along the minus strand of JANDBE010000041.1, from coordinate 27,181,988 downwards.
ACTGTTTCAATTTTTTTGCTTTTAGTTTTGGTTTTGGGAGATTTCTATTGATCAAGAAGATAAATCTTAATGCATAACTGTCTTCTTCACCAGGTTATGGTTACTGAGGAGCATCAGCTAGCGAGTAACCCGTGGTAGTTCTTTGCATGCTTACAGCCAAACAAAGGTGTGCAACCAGGATGAGAAATATTGCTTCAACCACCTCTCTTTCCATTAGCTCATTTATAAGTTGTAAGATGCAGAATTTGCTAGTCGAAATCCCTTTTTCGTTATATCTAGAGGTGGTTGGGTGGATTTAAATTTTGGCGGAAACGGTTTCTAGGGTCAACAGTTGTATTTAAATTTTTACTCGCAACAATAAGAAAGCCTCATTTGTAGCATTATGGTGTAGTTTTCCAGTCAGTTTTTCTAAAGCTCAACATGCCTTGTAGGTCTAAGTGGGCGAGCCTAATAATTAACTGTTTAATGCATTCGTTAAAAGGCTGTTTGTTTTATAGTTGGGTTCATACTACGAGCATGAAGCCGAAAGGAATGGGAATCAGAAATAAAACCCACCTGATTTATATATCTCTCACATAACAAATAACATTAGTCACTTTCATTCACATTCCTGGATTCCCAAACCTCCAAATGAAACGCATACCTGTTGAGTTATTCAAATGTAGCATGTTTCTTGTAGGTGCATACATAGTTTATGTGGTCGTTAAGATGTGTTTACGTTTTTGGGTTAGTTCGACACCGCTTTCCATTTCTTAGTGGTATAACCTGTTTTAGTACTAAAAAGGAGAAATAATGTTCAGGGGCCATGAAGTATATTTAGCAACTTTACTCTACGGAAGTCAAACATCATTTTTCTCAAAAGCAGTCAATTATATGCCTAATAAAATGACACAAACCAAAGTGTGGAGTAGTGGTGGCTATTTTTGGTACAGTTACATTATGTCCATTTGGTCCTTATACACTCCCGATCAAGTAATATTAGATATAATGGGGGCACTCGCAGTTCAACCAAACTTTCGATCTTCAACAAATGATATGTGAGCCTTTTTAAAGTGACCTAGATAAAGTATGTATAACTATAAATAATAAAATTTGAGGCGGGTATATGATTTATATGAATGTTAGTCGATTTGAGACAAATTTTTTTTTAATAAAAAGAAATACAAGTCTGAATTGAAAAGAAATTTTAACA
>JANDBE010000041.1:27137785-27153540 GCA_024320915.1 Erigeron philadelphicus | reverse complement strand
CTTGTAGGTGGGTCTACGAGAATACTAAAGATCCAATGTATGTTGCGGGACTTTTTTGGTGGTAAGGAGTTATGCAAGAACATCAATCCTGATGAAGCCGTTGCATATGGAGCAGCGGTTATGGCTGCAAAGTTATGTGGTGAAACTACATTGATGCTAAAATACCTGGCCCTAAAGGATGTCACGCCGTTGTCCTTTTTTGCACAGAGTTAAAAGGAGGATAAATGCTAAAGATACAAACAATTTACAAACAAATTTTTACAAATTGAGTTGACACCAATAAAATTAAGTGAGAGAATGATGAAAAAAAATAAAACTTGAAATCTAATTGGCCCACTTAATTTATCACATGAATTTATAAAAATTTATTTGTAATTAGCTTGTATATGTAGCATTACTCATACTGTAATTCTGTAATTGAATTCAATAGTGCGTGTAGTTCAACTGTTATTGACAGCGAGTAGTAGTAGTTGATTTACTGTTTACACCACCACCATCTTGGCAACTTCCTTGTTTTCTTCTTCTCCTTCTTCTCAAACTAATTTCCAAACTCATTCAAATTCCGTGTGTAAATGCACACACCGTTTCAATTCCATTCACCCACTTTATTCACTAAAAAACATTTCATTTAAATACCAAACCCCAAACTTAGGGTTTCTTCTACTCACTTCATACAAAATCATTCATTTCAATTCATAACAAAAAAAATTAATCAAATTAATTAGTTAATTAATGGTGGAAATTGAGAAGAAACTTATTAATGGCGATGATATTAGTAAAAACAGTAAGAAGATGAACCTTAATAGTAAATGGCGGTGGAGTGTTTATATAGCTGGACCTCTGATTGTACTTTTACTTGCTACATCTTTGACTAAATCGCCTTTGCATTCTCGCAAGTTTCCGATCTTCCGTTCGCCGTCTTGCCGTTGTTCCGAGGTCTTTATTTTCATTTCCTTATGTGTATATATATATATATATATATGTAATATATATGTTTGTGTGTATGACTTTTGTATTATTGATTTGTGTTGAGGTTTGAATCTGAACATGCTAGCTGTAATTTATTGTTATTATATGAGATTATATAAATTATATATACATATAACATATATATGTGACTGTCTGAGGTTTTTGAAATGATTTGTTATTTGTTGTGATTTTAGGCGATTTAGAGACAGTTGATGTTAGCTTCATGTGTTAGTTTTGGAACTTATACAGTTCGGAACGTTTAGAGGAATATAGATGTGCTTAACATTTTGTGCCGTATTTATGTAATTATAGCTGAGCTTTGAGGTCGATATCGAATTTTATTACTTTTTCTGTAATTTGAAGCTATTAGGCAATGTGAGGTAGGTTTATTAAAGTCTGTTTAGATGTAATTGTTAGTTATAATTAAGATTAGTTAATAGTGAATTTTAAATGACCGTTGCGCGTTTCATTGATCTCATTGCCGTTGTTTTGACTTTACTTTTTATTAGATATATACATGAGTTGAAGCTGCTCACAGTGAACTTATTGGAATAACATTTGACTTCTTTCGATCGTGTTCGCTTTTTATTGACTTGTATATGCATTCATATTTGTGTTATATGTCGGTGATTGTAGTTGCACTTTGAGCTCGAGAGTATATATTTCATACTTAATTAAAAGTTGTTGCAGAAGGTGTTAGGCTAGAATCTGTGTTTAGTTCATCGTGATATAATTGTAAGTTGTTGATCTTATTATTTTATGAACTAGTTAACTATGATTTCAGGTGTTTTTGAGATACCTGGATGGCATATGTGTTAGATGAACATTGCAAATGCAAATTTTACTGCCTACTTTATTTAAGAGGCTATATTTTGTTTTTTAAGATATTACATGTATCTGTGAATTTGATGCTGGTTGCTTTAAATTAGTGAGAACTATTATGATTTAGACGTTTGAATAAGCAAGGTTGTAAAATTCGTAATCGTTACGGGGACCTTAGGCGGGGAGTACTCAGGGAGTACTTGGATTTGAACATTTTTATATAGATAATAAATTTTGGAATTATATGTTTAGAAAGATGGGTGGTTTAAACTATGTGCTTATGCATAAACATATTTGGTCACAGGACCCTAGAAGTATGTTTAGAAACATTTAAGCAATTGTTCAAGTAAATTTGACCAAATTTGACCAATTACTCGGATGAGTCCTCCGAGTTTTGGACCAACCTAATTTTTGAGGCCAAGTAGGCTCAAGTCACCTCGGTCACTGACCAAGTAGCGAGTAATCGTCGAGTACTCGGCCGAGCTTTACAACATTGTGAATAATTTTTTACTTGTTTCAATTCTGTTAACTATCTTGTGGCATGTATATAGATATTTGTGAGACTGTAGATAGTGTTAATATAAGCTATCCATATGCATGTATACTTATATTTATGCATGTATATAGATATTTCTGAAATGTCAAGTTATTACATCATGTGTTTTAGGTAGAGCCTGTATTTAAGTACGTTAAGATGTAGTTTTTAAGTAATTAATAAGATGTACTTTTTAAGTGATTTACAGGTACTTGAATTTAGCTTATGTGTGAATATAGATAAGCATTACTAATATCATATTTTTCTTTTGTTGGACAGGATTCTTATAAATATACAGGCATTGTTGAGGACTGTTGTTGTGATTATGAGACTGTAGATAGTGTTAATGGAGCAGTTTTGTATCCCTTGTTACAAGAACTTGTTACTACTCCCTTCTTTCGATATTTCAAGGTATTGTTTGAATTGGGCTTCTTTATTCTTTGTAATAGAAGTATCTAATTTTGCTCTATTAAATGTTCTTCTGAGTCTTTTTATGAGTAGTAGAATTTATATCTCAAATTTTCTGGTCTCTTGTATTTTCTATAAATAAATTTATGATGGGTGGTAGATGGCCGGTCTTTTCAACTTTATATTCATAGCTTACAACAACAAACGTAGTTCAAAAGCTTGATTGGAAAGTTTTTCCGTTGATGATTCATTAAAGTTGAAAGTAGTTTGTTTCAGAAATTTGTGTAGGGAACTTGCAAATGGATTTGGATAATCTTCAGCATATGGATAGCTTTCCAAGCCAATGATTATGATTGTTGTCATGTAAACTCAAGTAGAAGTCCTGTTGGGACAGAACAATTAAGACCTATCACATTAAGTGCTTGATTAGATAGCTCAACTTAAAATCATGATCCTTAGCATGTCTTTTTCTTTCTTTACGGCCAGTTTTTCTATCTGAATACTTTTTTTTGAAGTATGCTTTGGGATAAATATGGCAGTAATGCGTGATAAGAAGGTGAGGTGAGATAACACAAAAGTAGGATCTTGGTCAGCTTGTCAAGGAAAGGGTCTTGTATTAATCTAGGTTTTTGTATCTTACAAGGGTCATACATGATGTAATAGATTGGTCATAAATGACCTAATGGGGTATTTGGGGCTGGTTTATTGGTTATTGAAACTGTGTATCCGTTTATTGTGTTTTGATACTTGGCTGGTAAGACTAAATAGTCTTAACCCAATATTTGGAGTCCCCTTGCAATTATAACTCTGCGGATTAAGTACAATAAAGCATATCTCAAATGTAACATAAATGGTCGATGTGAATAAATATATTTTTCACTCATGAAGTACTTAGTTATCATTGTAGATGATTAAAATGTTAGCGATATATTCTTTGAGGAATAAATCCATAAATTGTAAGATGAAGTGTGACGGCCTTTTTACCGAAAATTGTAAGATGAAGTGGGCGACGGTAGAGTAATTTTATGCATGAGATGGAGGCTCATTCAGCTAAGTGAGCCAGTAAAAATTAAAAATCCATAAGATTTTTTTTTAATTATTCCCTTAATAGGTTTGGCTTTGTTTCATTCAAGTAGTTATGATCCTAATATGATTTGATTTGACCTTCCACAGGTTAAGCTATGGTGTGATTGCCCCTTCTGGCCTGATGATGGCATGTGTCGACTGCGTGATTGCAGTGTATGTGAATGTCCAGAACATGAATTTCCGGAACCTTTTAAGAGACCACCACTGAATGGTCTTCCAAAAGATGATCTTATATGTCAGGAGGGAAAACCAGAGGCTGCTGTTGACCGTACTCTAGATGCTAAGGCATTTAGAGGGTGGGCAGTTGTAGATAATCCTTGGACCAGTGATGATGAAACTGATAATGGTAACTCCCTCCTGTATTTTAAATATGTCTATGTTCTCCTTTGGAACACTTTTGGAAACTTTTTTTCTTGGGTTCTGTTGCTATTGATAATGTGAGTCCATACTGATTGAAAATCTGTAATCTGCAGGTGAAATGACATATGTAAATTTACAACTGAATCCCGAGCGTTACACAGGTTACACAGGGCCATCAGCTAGAAGAATATGGGATGCTATATATTCAGAAAATTGTCCAAGATGTAAGTTAATGGTCCCCATAAACACATGGTTATTGTTGTTGCTACTAAAAATTGCATAATGCTTTGCTACTTTGCATGGAGTTATAGTTGGAGTGCCAAATTACAGGTCCTGTAATCATTATGATACTTGTAAAAATTAAAACCCAGTGAAGTCAGAGTACACCTTTGTAAATGAATGTACAGTTCACAATAAGAATAGTTGTTTAGTGATTGTATGTTCAAATGAACCAGACATATTGGTTTGCGGTTAAAGTATACGTTTATTTTTGAACAGCGGGAAGTGTTAAACAATTTTTTTATGGTAATAGATGAATGAACTCTTTCGAATTATCGTCTGCGTGCAGATTCATCTGGAGAAAGTTGCCAGGAGAAGAAAGTGTTATACAAGTTGATATCTGGTCTTCATTCCTCGATTTCTGTCCACATAGCTACTGATTATCTCCTTGATGAGACTACAAATCAGGTTTGTTCTCTGTAAGGCTGCATGTCATCTAAACATCAGCTTCTGATAGTTAAGTAGAATTACCATGATTTGAGCTGTATAGTCTTAATATTGAATCAATTAGCATGATATCAAGGTAGGTAGATAAATCTATAGGGCGGTGGTCCATTGGCAATGAGCCAAGGACTTGTGCCACTCATTGTAGAGGTCACAAGTTCTATCCTTGTAGTGGCCACAGAGGTTCACCTGCTATGATTCCGGGATCGCAAAGTGAGCCACCTTGGAATTAGTCTGCTCGCAAAGCAAGTGGGATCACCCAAGCTCGTAAGAAGTCAAGAACCAAGTAGGCTGATGGCCGGGTTGGGTAATGGGTCAAACTTCTAATTAGAAGGTGTACTTTTCGAATGTGGATCAAAACACGTTAGGCTGACTAACCAACGTATTTATTACCAACCAATGTAATTAAAAGCATGTCTGATCATACTAAGATAATAAATGAGTTTTTATAAGGTGTAAGCATTTAAAGGCACTCTGGGTCACTTCTAAGTTCTAACCCATCAGCCATATTATTAGCTAACCCATCTATAAGAAAATAGACCAGAATTGTTACCTCTAGAGAGAATAGATGGATTTTATCATGTGACGTTGGGAATTATGTATGGCATATATAAATTTTTTTGACGTATCTCGGGTATTCACTGTTAAACTAAATTCATCTTTGTTCTTAATTCAGTGGGGTGCAAATCTTCAGTTAATGCATGACCGTGTCTTGAAACATCCTGAGCGTGTGCAAAACTTATACTTCACGTTCCTTTTCGTACTCAGAGCTGTAACAAAAGTGAGCACTTTTAGTACTTCACCAGAAATAAAATCATTGGTTCTCTCATATGTATTCTTTTAAATGATTATCTGTGTATTCTATAAATTACAGGCAGCCCCTTACTTGGAGCAGGCAGAGTATGACTCTGGTAACCATTTGGAGGATCTGAAAGCCCATTCTTTGATTCGACAACTAGTTCACAATCCCAAGTTACTAGCTGCATGCCCTCTTCCATTTGATGAGGCTAAACTGTGGCAGGGCCAGAGTGGACCTGAACTGAAGCAACAGATCCAGAAGCAGTTTAGAAATATCAGGTTTCACGCTGAACTCTTTGCTAAGGCTTTTTAGCAATTTCTATCAGAAAGTGTCCATATTTATCTGCTTTTAAGCGTCAAATGAGTTGATTTCAGAAGTACATTAACATATAAAATATTACAAGAAGAAATCTTTTGTTGTGACAAAACAAGTAGTTATTGGTAGTTTTGTACGTAGCAGATGTGTCAGATTCAAACTAGAAGTTGAATCTTTTGTCAAAGGCCGTCTAGTCTAATAAGGGTCCCCATTCTGCCGTGTCAATTGAGTCGAAGTACAGTAAGGTCCTGAGCTATTTAACATTTACAGAAGGAATCCTTTATTGTTACAAAGCAAGTAGTGATTGTTCCGTATCAGATGCAATATAGAATTAGACTTTGTTTCCGGATCGTTTCCGGATCGAGTAATGCCTGTTGGAAGTTCAAGAAACTCGATGTTACAGTTATGTCTTCTTGTTTATACTTTGGAGGTCTTTCAACCCATTGGTTGCATTTTTCTTGAAGGGTCAAATAGATGAATCGACATTAAATAGGAAATTGTTCAGATAGGCCGAACGGGTAGAAAGTTGGTCAAAGTGCATTTAAATGCACATATCTTAAATTGCTTCATTTTTAGAAGAAAAGATTGTCGTTTTGGAAAAAGAGTTCTTTGTTATTATATTTAGTGCGTTAATTATTTATATAAAGGATGATTAAAGTAGACAAAGTATGTTTTGGGGACGGCCTTTTACCCAAAAAAAAAGAGTATGTTTTGGGGCAATCAGACCCAGTTCAATCCCAGGGAAAAGTTGTCTGATTTGACCCTAAACCTAATTTTTCCATTTCACTACCTCTAGCATGTTGTGATGCTTTTCTGTTCCTATCTGTTACTAAACTAGTATATTTTGCAGTGCCCTTATGGACTGTGTAGGCTGTGAAAAATGTCGTTTGTGGGGAAAGCTTCAAGTTCTTGGCCTCGGAACTGCTCTGAAAATCTTGTTCTCTGTTGATGGTCAAAAACATCAGCCTGTAAGTATTATGTATCTGATATAAAGTTCTTTGTCCTTTCTTTCAAAGTAATCAGTTTTCATGCTATTTATAAAATTTATTTTACTGGATCACAGTTGCAGTTGCAAAGGAATGAAGTGATAGCACTAATAAATCTGCTTAATCGGCTCTCAGAATCACTTAAATCAGTTACTGATATGGGTTCTTCTGTTGCTATGAACGGGGTGGTCCTAGAAACTCCTGCCAAAGCAATCAATGTGATTCAAAGATTACGGCAATCTTGGATGGCTCATTGGTAATATTTTTATGCTCATATTCCAACACTCTTTTTTGTCAAAAATGTTAGTCTTAGAGTTCCCATAGTTCTTTAAGTGTGTCAAATATGCTTTCACAAGTTATATTACTTCAGTATGAAATAAGAAATCTAATATATAAATAAGAAATTGTTGTAAGAGGTGTTATGCCTTAAAAGTACAATTTGTGTGCCAAGGTGGGGTTAGCCCACCTGATAGAGGCTTATACCTCTTTGGAAGAAGTCCAAGGCTCAAACCCTGGCGTAGGCATACTAAACTTTTCTTTAATGTAATCAACTATTAAGTATATTTTGACTTATATTTTTAGATTTTTCTTATGAAAAATGAAAATGGTAAACATGTTTTTAAAGAAAAAAAACTTTTTCATAATTTAAAAGGAAAATGATTAATTCTCCTAAAAGCCTCCTAATAATATAATCATGACACATGGTAGAATCAACATATGAGACTGAAATATAACAAACAGAAAATATGTTAGTAATATAACAATTATGTTATCTTCTCAACTGTTAAACCACATGAGAACCCACCATAAAAAGTCGTCGGATGCTATCAATAGAAAATATTTACACGCACGGGCATTGTGCTAGTAAGAGATAATCTGAATCGATTTGCTTAAGAGTAAATGAGTCTAAATTGACACCTTCTTAATATGGTTACTGGTTATCATTGTCTTGTATGCTTGCTTTTTCAGGTCGAAGAATGTGCCAGTGTCTCCGTTATAGTGAACTTGCAATGCGTTCAATTTTTGAAGCGACCTTAACCTGAGACAATACACATTTAGATACACACATACAATGTGAATAGAGGGGGGAACCCACCATATGTAACGCTAAAATGGACTCCAGGTTCCCAAAACTGGAAGACTTTTGTTCTGTAAGGTGTTCCTTGACATTTTCCCTACTTGTGGGCAAAAATGAAATTCTGTATCTTGTCGTATAAATGTGGACATGTGATAGTGTTTTCGGTCTCCGTTGAAGCCAGTCAAGCCCACCAAAACGAAAGTAATGGCTCATTAGTTGTCAAGGTATTTCCATTAAATCAATGAAATTGATGACGTCATTAGGCTATGAATGTAGATTTAGAAAAGAAAAAAAAAAGATATAATAATAGGTTGCGTGAGAAATGTGTGGGTGAGAATTTCTTAAGTTAGAATTAACTTGAGGGGTAAAGTTAAAAGGTTAATGACCATCAGATTAAAATCAATGGTCAATAGAATTTCTAACCTGAGGGAATCTCAACCTAAAAAACCCGAAATGTGTTGATGTGGGTGTGTTCATAAGTCATAACTTTAGGAAATGCATGTGCCAATGTATGTTGGAGAAAGGTTGTTCCCTCTTTTAGTTGATTTGGCGACTGATCATCACGAAAGTGCAAAACAAATCTATGCGCAATTTACATTCGAAAATGATGATTCCAAGTCCACAAACAATTATTGTATTCAATCTAATTTGTAAAATTGCTTCTCAACCCAAGCCCCATTTTACTGCAAATATGCAATGTCATATATATTATACTCATATGGTGGGGTCATAATCCAAAGGTTGATCATTTTTACCAGATAAATCGACCATTAATCTCTCGTATCCAAAAATAGCCACAGATTATACTCGTACTCTATTGTCAAAAATATTTATTGAATTACAGATATCATGTGCATGGTTGAGTTTATACTACCTAAATTACTAATCTGATAAAATCGAATACGAATCAGTGATACATTTAGTTTCATCAGAATCCAAAATTCATTGTCCTTCATTTTATTACGTTTCTAAAATGACTGATGTATAATCACAACAAATTACGCCACTGTAGTTTACAAAAATGGTTAATGTATAACTTTAAACAAGTTCTACCATTAGAATCAAATGGCATACTGCGAATCATTCTCACGAGAAACAAATGAATAACTAATCAATTCCAAGTCAATTAAGAGGTGCCTTAATAAGTTACCGTCTACTAAAATACCAGCCAGTGAGAGTATCAGGCACGTGCCAAATTATATACATCATGTTATCACTTAGCAACATGCTTTTGCCGATGTAAAAGCTAAAAAGTCTGGGATAGTCTATGTATGCATTCACGTTACATGCGTCTTCTCGGATGTAACTTTTGGTCAACTCATCCCTCAAATCTCCGTCAACGAATCACTCCACCACCATCATCCATCCAGGTTATTTGGTCTGATAGTTGAAAAATCGAGTTATAGATTGTTCAAAAATATCATTGGAAGAAAAAACAAATTGATATTTCCTCCACCTTTATGCATCAATAAGTTTTAATACATCATAAATCAATGGATTAAAATATATATATTATAACTATATCATTTCTAAATCTCTAAGATGACGAATCATTTAAATTTAGCAACCTCATCAACTTTATTTTTTATATTTTCACTTGGATTGGTTATAAATCCAAATCCACGATACGCTATTTATAAAGAAAAATAAATATGTGTATAGCTGTATAAAAATAAAAACTACTGGGTTAAACCCCAATGGTCAGTGTATTTTCCTCAATCCGCTATGCGGGTTCCGGGTGAGTTTTACTGAGGTCTCAGTTTCGAGCCTCAGGTTCCCCAGTGACGGTATTTTCTCATAAAGGTAGTGTCTCGCATTATATTCGCGAAGGTATTTTCGGAGTGCGAGTTCAACGATTAAAATTAACCTTTAAAAAAAAAGCTGTATAAAAATAAAAGTGTTTTGTCGAAATTTTTAGGAAAATATAAAAAAAAAAAAAAACTCACGTGGCAACAAAGCCACTACTCTAGTAGTCTAGTCTCATATCTTAACGACCTATAATCATCAATTTCAGTGAAATAAACACACACACACACACACACACCAACCACTCACCCTCACTCACAAAATCATATACATAAACCTATACATACATATAAATATAAAAAATTAAAAATACACGGATGTATATATTATATAGTCAGCGAGTTTTTATGTGAAGCAAATGAAATGAGAGAAGAAGGAATAAGCTCGTCGTCGGCTGACCCAATTCTGTTCCGCAATTCTCCCCCCACTCCCGCTGCCAGGTTACCTAACCCTAATTCCTTCATTCCTTCCATTTTCCATTTATATATATACATACACCCTAACTGTATCTATATATCATATATATATATTGAATTACAAACAACAATCCCTAGACTGTTATACTAATTGTTGCTAATTTTACTACTTTTAGTTTGATAATAAATTGAGAGGCTTGTTTTGTTCCAGTTTTAGCTCAATTTTTATTTTAAAGAAGTTTTTTTATTATATTTATTTATGAATTTATAACTGAAAATTTAGGTTTAGCAGCTTGATATGAATCTATCTAGTTAGATTTGTTTTGGGACTTCTTAATTACTTGTATTAGTTGAACAAATTTGGTAACTTTTTTGTTGGATTTTTTCGTTGTGCGAGTGTGTTCGATAAGGAAATTTTTTTTATGATAGTAGTATTGGTACGGCCGGCCGTGGACCTTGCTCTTGGCGGGATTGTGTATTGTTGTTTTTGTATTTGTACGGACGGATGGAGATTATATAAAAAGCGTCATCATTGTAGAAATTGTAAAAATCCTATTTTAAAAAAAAAATTGGATTAGCGCAAAAATCTTGACAAACGGGAGCTGGCCTATTCGGTTTTGTATAAATGGAGTTCGTTTTCGCTGAAACTTCAGAACGTCTGGCACAAGGCCACCTTGATGGTGTTTTATATTTCTGGTTTTGTATGTTAGTTTGAGAAAACGTACTTTTCATGCTTTCTAGGCTAAGGATGTTTGTTTTTCTACATGTATATGTGTATTCATTTGCTGTAACTATTGGATCGTATGTTTAATTTATGTGTATTTCTTATCAGTTCTGCGGGGGCATCATCACCTGCCATTGCCACTAATGCTGGCAGCACAAATTGGTTGGGTCATGGGAAGGGGTCGAAAGTAGGTTCTCTATCTCGCATGGGTTCACAACCAATGTGGATTTCTGTGAGTCCTAGTGTCGGTGGTTCGGCTCATGGCTCATCTCAGTCTTCATGTAGACCTTGGGAAAGGGGTGATCTTCTAAGGCGATTGTCTACATTTAAGCCTGCTAATTGGTTCGGGAAGCCTAAGGTTTGAGTCAATTGCTCTTTGCTTCTCTTGTGTTTTCTGGTATAACATGCCGAACATGCATCATTGGAACTCTAATCAGAATTAGTGCCCTATATTATGTATGTGCCTACTGCCTCGAGACATACATTGGTATAATGGTAGGAGAGACAATAAATCTTCTTAAGGGTCTATTCTGGTTTTTTGAATCTCTTTTTTTTTGGACTTTCCATTTTCTATCCCCCTCCCCTTGCATGGTGTCATATTTGTTTAGCTATCTAATTTTATTTTACTTTCACTTTTTCTGGCAGATTTTATAATGTTAAAGAAAGTTCTATTTGTTTAGTAACTATTGTTGTTAGATCGAGCCCTTTCAAGTTTGGTTATCTTATATTAATTTTCTTGGTTATTTACGGTGGATGGGTGTTGATTGATATGGGCGGGAGGTGTAAAATGAAGGAGAAAGAAATCAGTTAAAATTCCATTCTTAAAGATAACAGTTGGTTTTAAACAAGGAAGTAATCTTGTCATAGTAAATGAAACGACATACATATATTTAAATAAAATGACACATAATAATAACATGTGCTAATTAACAAAAATATTTATGGAGTGGAAAGTGTATCAAAACCAACTTAGCTAGATCTATGTTTCTTATCACTGTTGACAGGTCTACATTCGTAACTTGGGTATACTATCAGGGGCTATTATGTAGTTTACTTGAAATAATGTAAAGAACGTACTCACGTTCCATTATTGGTCCCAATAATTAATCTACCTTGCAGGCTGCTGGTTCGCTTGCCTGTGCAAGAAGAGGATGGGTAAATGCAGATATTGATAAAATTGAATGCGAGTCGTGTGGAGCCACCCTCAAGTATGTTGGACCAGAGTCATGGACTCCCATAGAAGGTCGACCTAATTGACACCTGAAATCTTTGACTGGCATTCACCATTACATTTGTGCAATTGTGCTTCTATTTAGACTATGAATATATTACCATTTCCTGATCTCTATTTCTTACTTAATATATAGGTGATAATGTCGGAGATGAATTTGCTAATCAGCTTGACGAAGGACACGAAGTCAGTTGCCCTTGGAGGGGAAACAGCTGTGCTGAAAGCTTGGTGCAGTTCCCTCCTACTCCTCCATCAGCACTAATAGGCGGTTATAAGGACCGTTGTGACGGATTGTTTCAATTTCTCTTTCTTCCGGTTGTGTCTGCTTCAACCATTGAACAGATGAGAGTCTCTAGAGGCCCAGAAATTGACCGGTTTCTGATTCAGTCATATACTTTTGCCACTGGGGAATCTGGGTATAAGGCAGACATTGCAACCAGTTCGGAGATAAACAGAGAAGAAGTTTTATGCATATATTCACGAGTAAGATACATAAATCACTTACAATAATAACAATACCCAACCCAACGTTGTTGGTAATTATTTTTTGATGTGGCAAGATGGGTGGTCTGGCAGGGTATCGAGTCAGATGGGTGGGTCTGGCTGGGTAACGAGTCAGATGGGTTCTAGTTGAAACGTGTTGCTGCAGGATGGATTGGTTGTGTACTATAAATACTTACTTTTGTCCATTTTACTTCTTTTATACACTTTAATTTGTTAATTTTGATTACAAAAACTTTATTGCTAGTTGCTACAACAATGATATTCTGAATTATTAGTAGTTTAGGAGGTTGTGTACTTGTATACTTTAAAGTAGACTTTGTGGGACTTTCCGCTAGTTATTGTCTTCACTCGTCTGCTCCTTTCTTAAATTATCTTTCAATTGTCTTTAGGCCCAGAAATTGATTAGCCTTTGTGGATGGGAGCCAATATGGCTTCCAAATGTTCAAGACTGTGAAGAGAATTCTGCTCAATCAGCTAGAAATGACTGTTCTTTCAGCCCCATTAGAGATTATGCCACTCCAGAAGCTCAACTTCCTAACAAAAAAGCATTATCTGCTTCAACTAAAAAAGGTCCCGTAAAGATTGAACAATTACCGAGATCTCCTTTGCTCGACTGTAGTTTATGTGGGGCCACGGTCAGAATTTTGGACTTCTTGACAGTTAATCGTCCTGCTCGTTTTGCTCCTAATATTAATGATGTTCCCGAAACAAGCAAAAAAATGGCCCTAACTCGCGGAGCAAGTGCAGCTAGTGGAATTAATGGATGGGGTGCCACTGATGGCATGGAGAAAGACCAAAATGATCTTGATGAAGCAGCAACCACAGGGGAGGGAAAATCGATGTCAAATATGGGGGTAGATTTAGATCTTACAATGGGCGGTGGATTTTCTGGTGGAAATATTCTTAAAAGTGCGATGCATGTACAATACCAAGATGCAAATATAGGGAAAGATCTCGTTATCGGGCAGCCTGCCAGTAGTGAAGTTGGTGACCGGGCAGTATCGTATGAGTCCCGAGGTCCCAGTACCCGGAAGCGGAACTTGGATGAAGGTGGGAGCACAGTTGACAGGCCACCACACGTTATGATGCAAGCGGATAGTGTTGAAGGTGTTGTCATTGACCGTGATGGAGATGAAGTGAATGATAGCAAACAGTCTTCTGGTCCTTCTAATTCTAAACGTCCTTGTGAGCGCGAGTCTCAAGTTTTTGAATCACGTAGAAGAGATTCATCTGGTGCAGGTCCGAGCCAGACTTTATATTTTGATATTGAACGAGATGCTCCATTTCATCCATCCACCTTAGACTCGGCGCGCGCTTCCTCTGTTATTGCAATGGATACTATTTATAATGGGGAAGATGATGATTCAATGGAAAGCGTTGAAAATCATCCTGTAGATGTCGATGAGACCAATTATCCATCTGTGTCAGCATTCAAGAGTCCTGATCTAAATGAGATGTCTGATTTGAACTTTAGTAATCAAGCTCAACAGAGTATCTGTCCTGCTTCGGTTCGGGCCCCTGGTGAGGCTGGGCTTAGCAGCACCAATGATGATGAAGTATTAAATACTGATACCACCACCGGTCAACGGAGGGCGGGACTTAGTCTTGCTATCAGTGGAGGAAGTGTTGGAATGGTTGCTAGTCATGAAGCTGAGATCCATGGGGCTGATGTTTCAGTTCATAGGACAGAAAGTGTTGTTGGGGACATGGAGCCAGTGGCTGAAGTGACGGAAAACCAAGGACAAAATAGTGAATTTGCTGCAGATCCTGGGGTGATGGGTGATTTTGTTCCAGAAGAAATGGATCAAGATTTCTTGTCGAGATCAGTAGGAAAAGAGGACAGTGGGTCAAAAGTTGTGGGTTCAGCTAAGGAAGAATCTGTTGAAAGTGGTGAGAAGACTAGTAACATGAACATGTTGGCCAATGTGCACAGTACCCACCCATCTTTATCTTGCAATGCGGTTTTATGTTCTGGCATTGAAGTATCCAAGGATGAGGTGACACAGGCAGCGAAGTCATCTCCTACTGGTGAATGTGGATTCACAAGTTATCCAGTTGCCAATGGGATAGGTAGGTGCTGTGCTATCTTTATTATTTTTTAAACACATACACCCTCTCCCTCTTTTTCTATATCTACACATGACTAGAACTGGCATGCGGGTTGGAAACGGTCAAAATGAGTTATCTTTTGGTACTCTTCAAAACGGGTACGGTTGACTCAAATTACTCTTTGTCCAAGCATCTTTAATTTCAGAATACATTGATTGTTATAAATTTGATTGTTACAGTCAAATCATTCCAATAGTTTTGAATAAAATAAAAAAGGATATTTTATGCGTTTTGACCCCTTTTTTAGCTAACTTTTACCCTTATGAACCGTACGAGATAAAACATAGCCCATATTGACCCTTTACCACCTGTATACAGCACACACAACCATTTACTTGCACTTATCTGTATCTAGTTGATCCTAGTGGATGTATCGTCTTTTAGTCTACTGTGTTGCTGTCTGCCTGTCTCTGAGTTCTGGGAATGTCTTTTAGACATGACTATCGTTTCCGTACATACTACATACCCACATGTCATCTTTTGTTTTTTACTAGAGATGGCCAAATGGGCAGATTGAGTAATTGGTTAAAACGTCTTGAACTAACCTGATACGAACCCATCCCATGATGGGCTCGTATCATGCCATAAGTTAAGTGTAGAACTCACTTCCAAAAGCTAGCTCAAAGGAGGAGGGGACACCTAGGCTTATACACCACCAACTAATTTCATACTTTGCCGATGTGAGATCGTAACAGTACCCCACCCTTTGAAGAGCCAATGTCCTCGTTGGTCACGGCTATGCTGGTCACGGTTGGCACCCTTCTCTTTTGGGTCCAAGCCACTACTCCATAGGCCACCACTCCGAGCTCGTCGGTCGGTCACGGCTATGTTGGTCACGGTTGGCACCTCTTCTTTTCCGGGTCCAAACCACCACTCCATAGGTC
>JANDBE010000041.1:27092927-27106818 GCA_024320915.1 Erigeron philadelphicus | reverse complement strand
TGGATGAAAATCAAATCTATCAAGTTCTAAAAAAGCTAATAATAAATTTATTAAATAAATTTTATTGCATAAAATAAAACATTACGTAATAATAACCGTTACATTAAGAAAAAAATACATTATAATAAAAAAGATATATTAAAAAAAATTACATAAATATAAAATACATTACATTGTTCAAATTAAACAAAAAAATACGAGTATTACAATTAAGTTAATGACATTGACGATAATTTGACGCGAGGTTACCCAAGGTTTCAAGTAGCAAACACGACATACGTGGAGAATTTGATAATCATTTCACGTGAAAACAAAAATAACATAACCATGAATATTTTGTATCAAAAAAAAAAAATTCTAAAAATATATAAATACTTTGTAAAAATTGAAAATGGATTATCATCATTCATGACACTCCTCGTCCGTCTTCACATATTCCATTGATATAAGTAAGTACCTACATCTGTCCCTTTTAAATGCAATATTAGGCCTCCTATTTAACTGTTGATTAGCGACAAATGTAAGCCCACTAAACACATAAACAACGAGGGGACGAGGGCCTGCACTCACTACGTAGCTCTTAGGTATAGAGGCAAGCTCTAAGTTTGTATGAGATTTGCAAGAGACTCTAAAAAGTAAGGTATGTTGTAGCTTTGAAAGGCCAACGGCAAAGGAGGGAGGAAAGAAATAAGTCAAGTCTCCCGTTTTGAATATATTGTATAATGAAAGCCTGTTTTTTTTTTCCATGAGACGTTCTCTTATGACATACTCGTGACATAGTGCTGCCAACGATGTCACACACCCATGACTTGTCCGTTAAAAGTGGTCTTAAAAACTCTTTAATTATACAGAGAGCATTTCCGACAAGATACAATCTATTACATTTTCTCGTATACATTCTCATCTTTGTAGACTAGTTCTTTCAAAACTTTTTCAATTATAAATTTCATAAACTCTTACAATGTTATCAAACCATTATGAACGAAAAGTCCAAGATTTCACAAACTTGTATAAGTTCTGTACCCAGACAGAAGCAAAATTTTTGCTATTATATGGCTTGTTTCAATCGTCTTAAATGTTATCTCCAGTACTTTATAACTTTTAATTTCAATAAATACATATTGCACTTTACCTTATATAAAAATCGATATTTCATGCGTGTAGCAAAGTTTTCCGTTCTTTATTTCTGTTAATAATTACTTTATTATACACTGTGAGATACTGATAGACTGATAGTATTGAACTTAATTCACAATTATTTATAAATTTATTTTCGCTATGTTCTTGTTCAACCCCATTTTAGATATGGACTAACAATGAGACACTTGCATCCAACCCAATCAAGTGTAATTTTGAAATAAACACCATAAATACCTGATTATAATATCAGTAGATCTTTTGTACAACTTCCATATTGTAAGTTCTAAGTCTTTTAACGACACTAAAACATTAAATACGATAGCATGAGTGTAAAGAACCGTCCAAATTGATGTTATACAACTTAAGATCGTCTGACAAGATACATTTTTCCCATAACAATATTGGAAAACTTTGAAGGTATAGAAGCACCAAAGAAGAGGATGACCAAACATAAAGTGCAAATAGATTATAACTCACTGAAAATACTTCAAGACAATATTAGTAAACTATTAAACAAAACAAATATAAAGCTTCACATGCAATATGCTATGTTTTTATCTAGTTAACTAGTCTTCTTTTATGTTTTCCCTTGTTGAATTTGCTTGAGAAGAGTAGCAGCCAACTCTAATGTCACCTGTAACCGTTTCTGTGGATCTGTATCGGTTTCGTCCTGTGTGTTTCCTTGACCACTTGGAGCCAGTCCTACGTTTGATACTTGTTGCTGCAGAAACTGTGGCTGCATTTGACGGTACTGTGATGATGGATGCTGCTCAGAATGCATACCCGGTGAAGGAAGTGTTTGCGACATTCTATAACCATTATCAGAAATCATTGTATTGTTAGATTGCCTAAACTCTTCTCCGATTGAAACACCAGTTCCTTGTTGCCTTGCGTTGCCAAGATAAGACACTAACTGTGCAAGTTGATCTTGTTGAATGCCACCGGCTTCCTGATGACCATATTGTGGCAATGGAGGATTTTGAGGTCTATAATTGCTTGAATCATTTGCAGGTGGAACCATAAAATCGCCACCACCTCTTGATTGTGCCGGATTTCTACTAGCTGACAGTTGATTCTGGTAAACATGGTCTTGTGTGTTTTCGACATGAAATGGTATTGGGGCAGGAGGTAACCCCTGTAAAGATGTACTAACTACAGGTTGACCAAGATTTGAAAAAGGTTGACCCGGTGGTGGGTGAGGTCCAGAAGGTGATGCGAATGATGTTCTTGAAGCTTCTCCAAAAGAAGACACTAAATATGGATCAGGCCTCCCAAGTTGAGGTTGAGGCAGCGGTGGTGGAGGTGGAAGAGCCTCGACACTAGAAGATGATTGTTCTAACCTCAAGATGACACCAGAAATACTCAGTTTTCCAGGTACTTTAAGTATTTTCTCGGAGAAATCTGAGGGGGGTACAAGAAACAAGGTGGTTTTGTCATCAAGTTTAGCCACCGCCGCACGTTGTTTCTCTCCTAAATAGTTCATGAATTCATTGTAAAATCCCATGTCAGCATCACTTTCAGGAACAAAGAATACAACCCATGAGCTAGCTGCTTGATAGTAATGTTTCGATAGCATATCTAAGCTAGTCCTGGCAGTGCAGTCTAAGAACTCTGGCCTGCATATTGACATGGTTCATGTTAATATTTCATTTCTGCAATTTAGAGAAAGTGTATTGTTCGTATATGTTGAGGTGGGTACTTTGACCCATTTACTTATAAATTTGATAATTTTCATTGTGTATAAATTTGTTAATTTTCATTGTGTATTATCTGAATAGGGCAAAATCAATGAGTGTAGCTAACATGAAAAACAAGTCAAATGCTATTTTTGATGCATTGAAGCAAATGTTTTTTAATTAAAAAACTAGGTGGATATTCATGTATTAATAAGAGGTGTTAAGAGCTTACAATATCATGTCTAGTACTTTCCCAACAGGAAAGCAACGAGCACGACAGATTGCTGTCCCTCCCTTTGCTATAACACCTTCCCATTTCCACTCTCCAATTGCAGGTTCAGGAGTTGATTTCTTCCATTCATTAGGATTTTGAGGCAATGGAACTGAACTAGTTTGAAAAGTATCATAAGCTGCATTACGGGGGTTGCCATATGGTTGAGTGATTTTGACAGGTAGATCGGGAAGCTGATTATGGTTATGATACCCAAGATGTCCTAAATTGTTATCAACAATCCCGTGGTGGGAAAACTCAGGCGGTCTAGAGACAATGTTTTTCACTTGTTCAGATTCGGCGAAAGGATACTCTGGAAGCTCCGGTTCAGGAGGAACCAAACTACTCTTCAGTTTCTTTGCACCATGATAAACTAATGCATCTTCTGGCAAATCCCATTCATCCTCATAAAATGGGCCTTGGTGAGATGTATTCCTCGGGGGTAAATCATGGAAATCGCCCCCTCGGTCCCTTAAAGGACTGCGACGTCCATATATATTTCCAGGTAATCCTGATTCAGGTCCTACTTCTTGAAACCTATGTTCAAAAGGAACATTCCTAGCTGTTGGTCTGTTACCTTTCCTGTCATAACTCATGCCATCATCAAGACCTTCCGGATCCACAAATCGAGGGGATCTTCTAGTGCGCTCAGTCTCAAGGTATCTATCATGTCTAAAGTTCTCAACTGAACCCTGGCGTCCATATGTTCTGGCTCGGGGGGAGGAAGGGTCATTTATCATGTTTCTTGAATTGTTTGATGGCCCAGAATCATTCCGAGCAAAACAGATATGGACCCTGGGATTGTTAAACAATTTTCCCTGTAAATTATCTTTTGCCCTGCAGGCAGAATCAAGATGTTTGTATCTGACAAAAGCATAAGTTCGACCGGGAAAAGCAGATATGCTTTCGATTTCACCGAATGGGGAGAATGCGTTCCATAAACTGTCTTCATCTACTCTCAAAGACTCTGGGAACCCGACCCACAAAACCTCACTGGGTTGTTCAGAAGTTTTACTGTTGGTTTTGGAAATGTTGTCGGGATAAATTGGTTCAGGAGGAATGTGGCGGGCCCTAGAGTCCCGTGGAGGGAATGGAGATCCTCTAATGGCAGAACGAGTTTCATCTCGCTTTTGTAAGTAGCCATCGTCATGTGATGGTTTTGATGACTTCTCCTGATATGTCAGATGCACAAAAATTGTCAACTTTCTGTTGGGGCTAGCTAGTGTAGTAGAACGTTTAAAGTTTTGAAAGACAATAAACATAAGTTATTTGTAGTTCCAGGGTAAAGCTTTTATATTAAATGCATGACAGCTTAACGTATGTTGAATCATGAATGTTTGGAAATGTTATTTGAATTCGTTTTGTAACTCAAAGATATCACATAATGTAAGATTAGGATGTACGATTGCATATGATATGTCTGTCAACTGGAAAGAAAATTATGTTCCCTTAATGAATTAATGTTATTGGTAGATGCATTCTTTATGTTAACTATATTTTTAATTCATTCTAAGGCACTAGTATTTACACCAACAGTGAGTTTGTTTCCGAGTATCTATCTGCTGATAGGTAAGAATAGAAAGAAGACATTTACTGGATATAAAATGTTCCATCATGACAGAAGTGGTGGATCGTATACTTTATCTACTTTTATGAAAAAAGGACCACAAGATCTTTGACATGATGTCAATATATATTTCTGCTATGCATTTGCTCTATATACCATCAGTTTCATTCGGTTACTGCCTATTATCTCCTATAGGGATAATTGTTTCCGTCTACAATATCAACAGGAATGAGACCGCAAGTTCTGTAAAGATTATTGTAGATGAACTGTACATAGCTCATATGGTTTCCATAACTTCCTAATAAATCGGAAACTTGCAGGGTTTTCCACTGTCATCATTGGTATGGAAACAGATACAATATGTAAAAGTGCATTAGTTGTTTAAAGACGAGGGTTCTGAGAAATTCCAAATTTGGGAAAGGTTCAAATTTACCTGGGTATAACTACAAAGTACTCCAATTATTCACAAAAAAAGTTCAAATGTGTTTCATGCACTTAGCTAAGTTATTTTTTTGTCTAAAAGTGAACAAACAGGTGTTGAAACGTGACGTTCAGCTCTTTTTCACTGCCTGTTTATAAACGTCACGCAAATGCTAGGCACAAAGACTCATAGTTATCAATATTGCAATCTCCATATGCTTGTGTGAAATACACAGACGATTAATTTAACCTTGTATGCACATGGATTTTCCACAAAGGACATACAAACTGCCCAAGCTTTCTTATAGATTATTCTATCTGTAATCATGTAAGGCTTGTATCTTAATAACAGTACTGTCTACAAGCAGCTATCTTGGTATCTTGTTTTACTAAGACATGGTTACTGGTAGCATGTAATAGATTCTATTAGTAATATATATCTCTACGAATAATAATCAGGTGAACCTATTACTGTCAGGCAATGTCGATTTCACAGGTTAACCAATCTAATGTCGAGCAACTACCATCTCAGTTCTTGGATGTGTAACACTTACAAAATGGAATTAAGTTTAAAGAGGGAAATGTGAAGTTTGAGAACCCAAATGGAATTGGCATAATGATACGCGGTTCTCACCATAATACACACAAAAATGCACAAGTTGCTAAAATGAATGCTCTACGATGGAGGTACTGCAAGTCAGCAACATGACTCACTAAGTCACAACAAAGTTTTCTAGCAACTGTATTTTGGAATTTGACATAACCATTTAAAGCAAAAAACCTTGCTGATATTGCACCAGTCTCTGCAATGTCTACCCATTGCAAAACTGTGGGCAACAACAAAACCATGATTCAGGTGTTCCCGTTATTTCAGCGGAAAGGTAATTGCATTGTGATGCCTTGACTTGATTGAAAGACCCAAACAAAGGCCACTGATGACTGATGAGTCATTACCAAGCACAAGACTGATTCTGTTAGGAAGATGGATATTTTATGAAGTCATGAGATTGATATCATTCAAGAAATTTTCATGTTTTAGTTACGTCATTCTGCAAGGTTTGTGCCAGTGGTTCGCTTTCTGCTGATGCACTTATTAGAATTTATGCAAAGGTTGATCGCAGTGGGAAAGTAAATATTTGGAGGAGTGGCGAGATTATGAGATTTTACTTTATTTCTAGCATCCTCAAAGCTGAGGTTTAATCTTATGTTAAGGTTCTTAATATGTTACTCTAGGCATTTTCTTTTCTTTTTCAGTATTATGTAATAACTGGATAGCTGGTATAGTGTCATATATGATAGGAGAATAAAATATGCCTTAAGTCACCCAATGGAGGTGTCAAATGCGTGAAAATTCGACCCTGTGAATGAGTGTGTCAGCTGCAGGTGATTATGCTTCAGAAAATTAATCTAATCCTAGGTAACGAACAAGTGATGTAGAGCAGCTGATGGTAAATAAGGGGCAAGTTGCAGTGTTGCACCATAAATTAACCCGCTAACCTGTGACGAACTACTCTCTTAATTCCTTGAAATTTCATGTGTTCTAAGTTTGCATATATGTGATTTTGGATTATTAAGCCTTTGAGTGCCAGAATTCATTATTAGTTGACCAATAGTCTGGTCGATGAATAATTGTTGTGTATGCCTTTTCATTCCTAATGGTAAAAACTAATGTTAGTGTTTAGCATATTTCCGTTTAATGGCACGTTGAAATGGTTCATATAAAGTGACACGAGTCATCGTCACAACAATGCATAACCGGGCAGTCGTAAGCATCTTTGGCACAAATAGATTAATATCAAATAACGTACACATCCAAAGATTATATAATAGACATAAGTGGACAAAACTAACCGCCTTTGTAAACTCAATTCTAAGTGCATTCCCCGCAAGCACAAAACCTTGAAGTGCTTCAAATGCCGCAAAAGCCGCACCTTCATCAATAAAATTGATAAAAGCGTAGCTACGCCCAGGCTGAAACGCCACACTCTCTAGCTCTCCAAACTCTCTAAAGTGATTGCTCAATGCACGCTCAGTCAAACTATGTGACAAATTCCCAACCCACAGATGCCTGGAAGGCGGTGCACTGCTTCGACCACGACCACCACCACCGCCGCCACCACCACCGTGATGTTGACCTTTCTCTTCCGATCGTGATCCGTAGTCCCTCCGCGGCCTGTCCCTTCCCCTACCTCCTCTAAAACTCTGAACAGATACAAATTTCAGTTACATTCAATATCGATATATCTGCGTGTATGTATCATGTTAAGTTCAAAAAAGCACATTTTATTTACACTTTATGTCACACGTGATTAAGTCAGTTTAATAAATCCTTACGAATGTTCAAGCGTTAATAACGGAAAAGCTACAAAAGAATAAAATTAGCTTTAGAACTCACATAAAATCAATCCGGACCATTCGGTTGTGAGCATATCAAATAAATGAATTTCTTTTATATTTTTTCAACAAACTTTTAATTCTCACATCACTATTTACATAGAAATAGACTTAATCACATGTGATATACTATATGTATAATTATTGTTATTGTATATATATATATATATATATATATATATGAAACTAAGTACTAATTATCTAGTTACAATTACTGATTACTAAAATATGTAATGAAACCCTAAATTTAAAAATTAACAGATTATAGAAACTGAAATTTAAATTAAAAGTAAATCGGATCGAAAATAATCAAATTAAATAACAGAAAACTAACCATTATTATTCGGAATTGATGATCGGGAAATCGGATTTACAGTGATAACAGATTAACAGAGCAGAATTAATTTGGTTATTATTAAGGAATTAAAAAGTCGATAGATGGATGGCAAGAGAAGATAAGGTGATTCTTTGTGTGTGTGGGATGCGTTAGGGTTTGGTTTTTATTGATTTATGAGAATTAGGAAAAAAATATAAAATTCACACCTTCGAAAGTGACAAGATGGTGCCGTTTGGATACCTCGTCAAGTCGTCATGTTTTTATATATTCATAAAAAAAGAGAAGTTTTCCTTTTTTTCATAGAGAAAATGCTCTAAAATTTATAAAGTTATACAGTACTCTTTCGGTTTAAAAAAATTCTATAATAACAAACAAATTTTTACAAATAAAATTTACAAAACTAATGAAAAGTAGAAAAGAAAATATAATTTTATTGGTTGTGATTGTTCTACATGAACTTTGTTCATACAAATTTGTTTGTCACTGTAAAATTTCTCGAAACCGGATTTTTAATTAATAAATATAAATTTACGATTTAACATTGGATGATGAAGTTAATAAATATAAATTTACAATTTAACATTGGATGATGAAATGAATAATTGTAGTAATTGTTTAGTGTCGATTCCATTAAAAATAGTTGATTTGTGAAATTTTGATAACATGTTTTACTGACGGTTTCAAGAAAAGATAATATTACTATTTAAATTTGTATTGTATAGCAATCAAGACTTTTATCGGGTATGTTTGGCATAAAAGCTTCGAGTTGGGGCTGTGGTTAGGGGCTTGGAGTTGGAGTTTAGAAATGGGGCTAGGGGTTGGAGCTTATATTTCAACCATTCTTACACAAGCTTTTATTTTAAAGATCTTTCGGGGCTTTTAGGAGTTTTTTGAAGCTGAGACTTTTGAGTTTAAATGCATTTCCAAACAGGGCTAATGAGCTTATATTTAAAAGCTCAGAACTTTTAAGCTCCTAAAAACTCTTAAAAGCCTTGCCAAACAGACACGAGATATCTTCATACAACCATACTTATAACTTATTCACCTTTTACTCACATTAACCATTTCCCTCACATATATGGGTCTTCAAGAATTCAGTTTGCACAAATGTATGTCAATATTGCAAGCCATGTAAAATATCGCAAGAAACAATAGTTTCAACTATTTTTTCTAGCTTAAAAGGAAACGATGTTGAGTTTCACTTGATCATTAGACACAACTCACATAGTCACATGTGTTTTAAGAGTGTGATAACTTAATAAATTATTATTAAGTCCTAAGGGTCATCTTGGGGGTCATGAGTTCAAATTATACCAAAAATATTTAGAAAGCAGGTATTTGTAATGTTATACCCATCAAAGACATGGGAGAGGGCATTATCAGGATTTGAACACGGGTGGGCACACCAATTTCAAGGGGTGTTATCAGTTCTTCTGCCATAAAAAAAAAAAAAACATTCTATACGAGTTATCACTCAAGGAAGGATATATATCTAGCAAGTGATCACCAAGAAGGTATTATTCCAATCTTGATAATCAAACCATTTACAGCCAGATTGATAGGGATACCGAATCACATTGGTGCATACACAAATTTGTTCCCACTAAAAAACACATCAATATGATGATGTATTTAATTGTAAAATCTAAATATCTGCTGCATACATTAACAACACCATCATGGAGGTCAAACAGAAACTCTATCATGTAATTGAGTCCAAGGTTTGTGGAAAAAGCTTCATGACTCTGCCAACGCGTCAACGGAGTAGTCCTGAAGCATTCTTCTAGCTTCTGCGAATAATGCATATCTAACGTGCACCCATGGGAATCTGATAATGTAATTCTGTAACTATGGATATTGAGGGTTGTCTTCTGCACAACCAGAGAGGAAACCGAAAAACAGTTTAATCAACAAAAACATGCTAGCTTTATGTCCATAACTTTTCTCTGCAGTGGCAATGGTGTCCACCGCCTATTATGATTGTTGATTATGATAACTAGAGGTGGCAACTGGCATACTGGATTGGTCCTTTGCTGGATAATGGGGGGAATCGGGTAATTATTTGGTGTGGGTCGGATAGGGTTGACCCAAGCCAAAAATCTTCCAAGCCCTTAAATGCTTTTAGAAGTAATTAGCACTCCTATGTCAGATTTAGTTTAAATGAATCTAGATGTTTGAATAAAAACGACATGCGAGGTTTTGTTAATTTATGCATAAAAAATACATAATGTGTGGCTTTTATTTTGACTTTACCTGTTTAACTCGTTAAAGATAATGCTTAACCTTGATCGACCCATTCATAAGTAAATGGGTCAGAAGTCGTTATCCTGAATCCCAAATCCCGTTGTTTTATGTTGCCTAGTTAAATACATATGGCATATTGATGAAAAAAGGTGTGAAAACTCACGTATAGATGCAGGATCGATATGTACATAGAAACTGGCAGCAACAATCGCATAACAAAACAAGAGCATTAGTCCTTTGAAGTAATTGGATGTTCCCTCCTGCATGTTTACAATGAACTAGCTTTAGGTGTGATAGTTGAGTCAATGTTTAGAGATAGAAAGTTTATATTTTATAAATCTTTTTCTATATAAGTTCTTTTTAGGGTAGCTAGGCATTCAAGAGTATATTTGAAATATGGCGAATAGTTAAACATTATCCTTCAGTTTACGTAAGTCAGATTGTTGCAAATGAAATGATCAAAAAAGTCATACCTGTAAAACGCAGGCTACTACCAGAATCATCATAAAAAGACTTGATGTCTCGAAGAGTTCAAAATTTAGATCCATTGGGCGTCCAATGATCCATCCGACAACCACACAAAATGGCATCTGCATTTACAAGTGGTGAAGAAAAGTGGAATTACTAGCCCAGTTTCATAAGTGGTGATAGACATTTTCTTTGAAATGAAGTATACTTTGAAATCTTTCTCCTTTTTGCTTCTTGAAGACTTGTGTACTAAAGAATTATTGAGGTTAATTTACAAAGAAAACCTATATGATTAGGATTACAAATCCCGATTTGTTTGTCTTTCAACTGTTCTTTCCTGAGCAAATGCATTACCAAAATAACTCGTCTTTATTACAAATTATCTACATATGGTTGTAACATAAAAAAAACTTACCACAAACATGGATATTTGTGTTGAAGATCCAATCGCCACTCCTAACGAAATGTCCTGCAAAAATAATAGATGGTCCTTTAATCTTTGTACACCGTCACCGAAACTTCACCACGTGGGGTTACTATACGAACATATCATGAAATACCCTATCTTTAGAAATTTTTGGACACTTAATAGTCTTTAAGATTTACTAGTGTGTATAATTTAGACTCAACAATTTATAAAAAGTAAGAAAAACACTTACAAGTTTGTCTTTGACTGCAAAGATGATAGCACTTGCATGTTCTGCTGCATTTCCAACAATAGGGAGCAGAATAACGCTAATGAACGTCACTGGGACATCCATCGCAACAGACGCACCCTGAAATACATGATAGTGTTACAATAATTGTTAAAAACGGAATGTAGAATCAAACAAGTAAGACTTGAACCTCTATAGCATTGACCAAATACTCTGAAAGAACTGAAATGAAAATAGTCAAAATGCCAAGCCATATGATTGATTCCCATTTTGAAATAACTGCAGCTTCTTCATCAACCGGATTTCCAATTGGGCTACCATCCTGAAAATTCTTTTTCTTCTCAGTAAAATACGAATATATTGCACAAATGTTTCACGTTAAATGGTAACGGGTCGCTATTAAAGTGAGAACCTCTTTGATGGGTGCATAGTTTGGCTTCTCGTTAGTCAGCTGGAAAACAATAAAGATGCCATATGCCACAAGCAATATACAACTACTAAATCTTGAAAGGACCAATATTGATGTCCCAATATCCAATTCCGTCTGTGTGACATGGAGAGCAGTTGGGAAACTTATCGCCATGACTGCCATCAAGAGTAATCCCACATTCATCCGAGCATTTGACTGACAGGAAATCTTAAATTGATGAGTTTCATGGTTTTATAAATTACGCAACATCTACAGATGGCAATATGGGTGGGTTGGGTAAACACATTTGATATTCTGATTTATTCCTTATCAAATAAAAAAGGAGGTTGTATATGTTAAAGAGAAAACAGCTTGGGTTCATTCTCCTTCGAAAGATAATACATGATATCTCCCAAATCAAACAATTCATATACACGAATGTGTGACTAAACTGTAGTATGCAAATCAAATAACCTTGTTAAAAAGTTGTTCCTTATTATGATTAGCAATTCCTCCACAAAAAAGCGCACATCCTAGCACGAGCAACATGTTGGACAAAACTGAGCCTAGTAATGACTGCTGCACAAGACGTAACATGCCTTTTTTCAGTGCAAACAGTGAGATTATTAACTCTGTTGCATTGCCAAAAGTGGCATTAAGAAGGCTACCAACTGCAATTTCAAATGGAAAATATAAATATTCTCAACAGTATGAAAAGACAAATCATTTTACACAATTAGCAACCCCCCTCTAAATATAATCAAGGGTTAAGTAATTAGAAACATATTGAACAATAGGACAACATCTATAGTACAAATCCAACTTTAAGTAGTCTATTGTGTGTTCTACTTTCAAATATATAAATTGCAGTCGGGGGTTACCTCATCAGTTTACAAAAAATAAAATTTGGTCACGCCCAATAGTAAAAGTATAAAATTGGAAACATATAACAGACACATTTGAAGTTCGATACATACTATAGACTTTGGGCTATAGTTAGATATATATTTGTGTACTTAACCCTGTAGTCAATCTACCAATGCGGTTGAGAGTTGAGACCAAGAAAATGGATATCCATGGAAAATGACTACAAATAGATCGTTGTGATTAGTAACATAAACCTGTAGGCCCGGTGTAGAAAACCAGTTGCCTGCACAAAAATAAGCAAGGTAGTCAAAGCGTAATCCTAAATATATTAATCATCTTTGTAACTTATAGATAGTGCTTAGAAACTTTTCTTTCAGTGGATTTTACTATTTTTGTTCTTCATATATCAAAAGGTTTACCAAATACTATTTCCCAACCTGGTTTACACAATGTTACTCTAAGTTATGAAAGATATTAATGTGTAGATAATTACTCGGTGGCCCAACTCAAACGCTCTGCCAAAGGTATGATGCCCAACAAGCTCAACAAGAAGACCCAACCCTAATATCAGATACAAACAAATGAAATCTGCACATAAGAAAGCTACAAATGTTTCTTTTCATACTAAATGAAAACAATATTGATAACAGGACTCACTTGAGAATTCGTCAGTTGATCAAGCAGCATTGCTATAGGACCGCAAGGTAAGAGTAAATTTATTTTGTCAGACAAGAAAGCAGTCTTTATACTGGCTAACATTATTCTCCATGCACGGTTACTGTTAAAAGTTTCAGAACCAGCTTTTAGTAAAGGCATATTTCGTGTAGTTGAAACAGGTATCGCCCGACTAGCATCTTGTAGCTCGATTATTGACTTTCCTTCTAATGATTTCATCTGTCAAATTTTCTCTGTCAGATAGAGAAACACAAAGTCCATGGTGCATAAAACGGTCTCGGTTAAAAAGTTTCACTTTTTATACTTACTAGAAACTTCCTATAAATCACACTATATTAAGCAGATGTTTTTACTTTGCGTGTTCGGTGTTTCATATTTCAGTTTATCATCCTATAACTAACCTTATATAACCAGTAAAATGATGAGACGACACTGTTTTTTTTTTTTTGACAGTGTGTCACTAACTCGGTGTTACCAATTTAAATAAAAACTAGAATCAACAATAAGAACTATACCCAATCTATTTAAAAGCAAGATTTTTAAAACTAAAATCAACAGAAGATATATATAGAAGGAACTTACCTCTAAATGGGAATTGAGTCCTATTATCCTCAAATTGTTGATAGTACCCATTTTGTACACATCAACCGTGACGTGAAAATTGAAACGCCTTCTTGTTCATTCAGATTTCAGATCAAGAATTGAACTGCTCCTGATAAATAAATCCAATCCGAGAAAAATATACAAATCAAAACATACTGATGAAT
>JANDBE010000041.1:27080214-27090323 GCA_024320915.1 Erigeron philadelphicus | reverse complement strand
AAAACACAAGAAGATTTTTAGAGAGAGAATAGAGGGCGGCTGAAGGAGGGAAAGTGGGAGGAGAGAGAGAGAGAGAGAGAGAGAGAGAGAGAGAGAGAGAGAGAGAGAGGGAGAGAGAGAGAGAGAGAGAGAGAGAGAGAGAGAGAGAGAGTTGAGAATGAGAGGGTGGGAGGTGAAAAATTAGGGTTTTTGATGTTTCCATACTAGCCTTGACTGACTTTGACCTTCTTTGAAAAACTCCTTCTACTCGAAAAATTATGAAAATCGGGGCTCGTTAAATTGTTTTTGTCGACATATTTATTTGTAGTATTAACACTCCAAGCTAAGCATGGAATGCACGGAAAAGACATAGCACAACATGGACTTATCGTAGAACTAAACATATGAAATAAAAAGGTTTCGGTGAATCCAACATCAAACATTCAAGGTACAACATGCATAAAGAGCATGAAACCATAAAAGGGGCAAATGAATCACAGATCCATGTAAGTCCAAGCCCAAACCCCAGCAAATGCAACAATTAGCCATCACGTCTATGACTTCACCCGAATACCTGAAAAAATGTACTAAACAAAGTCAACACTAGGTTGCTGAGTTTGTAGTTTTGGATAACAGGGAACCATCGCTAATCATCCACAATGTGAACAAGATAAAGGCAAGTAATAACTAACATTAAGCCCTTAAACAATACATGATACGCAATAAAGGTTTGCTTATAACACAACCTTGTCACACAAGTATTCACGCACTAACTGCATAAGATGGTTAGAATACACGTAGTAATCAAGTACAAATTACAACATCAAGAGAAGTACCAAACATGTCCCATAATGTCACCCATGCAACGCTACTCACTCACGATGTCATCACCATGACCCACGTGGCATCTCAAAATTGTCAAGTATCAAAAAATTTGGAGTCATGTCCCAAATAATCAAGTATCACCAATATCTGGCAATAAGTACATGTAAGTACTTAGCCCACACAATCATGGAAAAACACACATTTCAAGGTAAACGTCAAATATATCAACACTTGGCATCAAGTACATGCAAGTACTTGGCCCACGCAATCATGGCAACACACACATTTCAAAGTAATCGTCAAGTATATCAATACTTGAATGTCCATTTCACTCACAAATCCATCACATCAACTATTCGTCAAGTACATATACACTTCATACGATTCTACTTTCGAGGAGTCATGGATGCTTATATATAGGGTCACCTGCAGCTTTCCCACCACATCTATAACCCTTCGAAGGAATTACCGTCTTCCATGTATGCACAACTGTCCTAAATCACAGAATATATGCATAAACAATTTCATAATCAATCATTCAATCAATCAATCAACACATGTACACTTTTCAGTCTGAATCTCAATCAAGTAGGGAACTACGGAACTCAGATGGACAATCAAATAAACTCCAGATATAGGTGAGCACAACCAAGCTTCAACAACGATCACAACCTACTTTACAATATAAAAATATCACAAGGTATCCAATGGTACGGTCTAACTACTCAGCTAACACCCCTAATGCCCATACGAAAGCTTATGATAATTTTGCATATGACACGGAAATTTTGCATAAAAGTTTTTTGAGATTTGCATATGGAACTAAAATATGCATATGAGGATGAAATATGCATATGAGAATGCAAATATGTATATGAAGCTGAAAATATGCATATAGAACGAAAATATGCATATAGGGCTGGATATATGCATATAGGACTCCTTGACACGAAATTTGCCAATTAGACACCAAATCAAAACCCGATTCGTTTATACAACTTGCTACGAGTATAATTAATCAAAATATCAACTCGTTTCACAAACCCACTTTCAAAATCGACAAACCACTTTTTCAAACCTTAAATTCCAATTGACTCCAACAAAACTCAAAGATTTGCCCAAGCTAGACACCAATTAAGCATCATTTTTGATTCCACAACATTAAACAAGTAAAATAATGCCCATTTTACAATCATACACTTGTCAAAGAGAAAATACCTCTTTTGATTTGAAACTTTTAATCCTAATCCTAGATTTAGTAATTAACATAAATCAAGTATTTTAAGAGTAAAAACATTTACCAGAAGCTCCTTAAAGGAAGAGACCCGAAATAGAAGCAAGAAGAAGATATAAACACTTCAAAAGGAAAAAAAACCGTAGACTTTCTATGATTATTATTATTATTAAACAAGATACTAGTGATTGACCACTTTGATAATTAAATCCGAAAATAATGAAGAAATTAAGAAGAAGAAAAAGATGATGAGATGATATTTTTGCAATTCTAGAGAAAAAGAAAAAGAAGAAGAGAAGGAGATAAGGAAGAGAGAGAAGGAGGATAAGAAATTAGTGGGGAAGGTGAGAGACAAGATCAAAAAAGGGGGAGGGTGTGGGGTCGGTTCGGGGAAAACGATAAAGTGGGTTTTTATCCCACTAATGCCTCACAAATACCTAGTTACCTCGACACGAATAGAATGTAAATGCCTAAAACATAAATCACACTAACGTTCTCAAACATTTATTTCCGAAACATAATTTGATACAAGTTTAACAAATAAAAATTATATAAGTCTAACGGGTCAAAAGTCATAAATGTTACAGTAACTTTTCAATAGATTTTTAATGGATATAAATACAACCATATTTGTTTATTTTTAACAGATGAAAAAATCGTGAAAAGTGTATAGCTTTTACATGTGATTTACATGTTAATGTATCCAAGTGATCGATTGTACTGTCTCGTGTATACCATTTCGATACATTTTTCTTAAAAGTGCAGTTCCATGTGTATCGACCAGGACGGTTATACCAAATTCTATAACTTGATTGACATGTATGATTTCGTCCTTGTAATTGATGGCTATACAATGTCACAACCCTGTAAATGCAATGGGAAAGAGTTCAAAAGTTATTGTCACAGCAGATAAACTGTTTCATTGTTCTTTTGCATGAACTTCTTTTTCTGTACATATATAATGGTTCGACTACTGGTAGCCATTGATTGCCTTGTCAAGTTAGGAGGTAATATGATAATTAAGAAGACGAACTATAAAAACTAGCATTGGATGATGTATGTTATATGACTATATGTGCATCATTGAACAGGTTCAGTCAACATCAATATCATATTCCGTCATTTGGCAGCTTGGGTAAAACTCGAACCCATTGAACTAACAAATGATAACTTGATACTTAAAGTTTGAATCAAAGTGAATCAAATGTAACCATTGGAATTGTATAAATGAATAATGTATCCAAAATAAATAAGTACATAAATATCCAATTCAAGAAGGGACAAATGGTGCAGATAAGATCAATATATACGGGTTCATCTGATTTCAAGCAGACACCAAATTTACATGGTAAGGATCAAAGAGGGCTATTCATAAATTGTTGAACCGCTGGAGAAAGTAGAGATATCGTGATAAGAACACCAGAATGGATCAAGTGATGAACTTAGTTAACTTTTTAGCTGCAACACGCTCCTGACTGGGCAGTGGAGTCTCTTCCTCCTGATGGGCCAGAGGTGCCACCGTATCCAACTTTTATCCCATAGGACTGCATAAGTGAAAACCAAAAGGGGAAACAACCAATGTTAACTGAGATGAGCGTATTAGGTAACTTGAATACACAATTTAACATAAACTTATGGACCAACTATGTGTCCATGTTTCTTTGCAAAATTGTGCTTTTGTTCTATAAATCAGCCTCATAAGTCAAGATGGCATTTCTAATGACCCCTGTGAAAAGCAATCATATTCGAGGTGACAATTTTAGCTCATTTACTCACAAATGGAGAAATTTCAATTTGATTTATGGTTATCCAGTAACAACTAACAAGTCAAACACAACTTAACTTATACGAAAATGGGTGTGTTCTGATGCATAAAAGCCTCCTATATTTTATACAAAGGATAATACATAAACTTAAAGGAAAATGGGTCAATGGTTGCCCAAAGTGTATTCTAATACATAAAAACTTCCTATACTATATCCAGAGGATTATGCTATTATTTTTTAGAAAGAAAACTAGATAATCATATTAGACACTGATAATCTACAAAGAAATTATTTATCTTCTTAAAACACTGTTTCGGGTCAACTCGGCCCGACAAAAGACTACCCTTTTTGAACTATTAGTCTATTAACCAAACAGACCCACCCCTCCTAAATTTGCCACTTCTACATCAAACAACAAAAAGTGTTTGTTCGTATAAGAAGACATTTTTACTAAAAGAAACAAAAATAAAACTATCACACATGCCTCATTTGATACATCAAAAACTCCATCCTGAATCTTCTTATAAATTGTTCCAGCTGTGTTTATGAATGCCTGAAAAAGAAATACAAATCACAATCGAAAACTTCCAGAATAAGAGGTTATAAATGTGTCGAGTTGAGCATCAATTAATACATAAGCTTGATGTAATCAATACCTCCTCAACATTCTGTGCAGTTTTTGCAGAGGCTTCCATGAAGACTAGACCGTTTTCCTTAGCAAATTGTTCACCTTCTTCTGTACTAACAGCTCGTCTGTGTGCAAGATCACACTTGTTACCGATAAGCATCACAGTCATATTTGCATTTGCATGCTGCCTAGCATCCTCCAACCAGCTCGCAAGGTGATTAAAAGTTTCCCTCCTGCATGGAAGACAAAAATTGCTAAATTATAAACACAATAAACCTACTCTATCGGAAATTTTTAATTTCTAATTTGCAGTTGCAATACAACTCCCAACCATTATAAGATTTCAAAACTGAGAGTGACAACGTTAATTAAGAGCATAAACTTCATAAAAAAAAAAAGAACAGAAAAAAGGGAAGAATTCATTGTAAAGGGCATTCTTATATGCAACAAAAATATGTATAAAAAGTTCGGAAAAACTTCTTACATACTACACTTGCATATGTATAGAAAGTTTGAAAAAACATACATCTTCAAAAGAATACACTATCAAAACAAATATTTGCAGAATATTTTACTTATACCCAAAATCCCTAGTTTTATTAAAAAGGAAATTAAACACACAAGAGCATTGATCTTGTGCCATATGATGGACTTCATAAACGATCAACTAGAAATCTTATAAGTTATAACATAAAGTTGTGCAAGAAAATTTTTCATGCACATCAGCAGACTATTTTTTCTTCTTTCAAAACATTACAATGATTCAAACCTAGTGATGTCATAAACCAGAAGTGCACCAGCAGCGCCTCTGTAGTAAGACCTTGTTATGGATCTAAATGATTCCTGACCAGCCTGCAATACCAAAAGTAGAAAGGGAAGGCACAAAGGTAAATAGTTATTTAATGAAATTTCAAATGACTACATAAAAGGAGTTATTGCATACTTCAAGGGCTAATGACTTATTGCATATTTAAATGCAATAAGCACATTTCGAGTGTTTAGATAGATCGTGCACTCTAGTGAAAAGAAGGGCCTTTTTTGAGCACTGATGATGGTGCTTACTGCTTAGTTTGACATTTTAAGTAATAAGTACTTACATATATGTGAAATTCTGGATATGAACACAAAAGGAAAAGGGAAATGTGCAACAATAACGAAACAAGAACAGTAGGAGGGAAGAGGGGGGAGGCAATAACATACGGTGTCCCAAATCTGCAGCTTTATTGGTTTGTTGTCGATGGTTATCATTCTAGCACCAAATTCAACACCAATGGTTAAATCATGAACGGGCTGAAAACGCTTGTCTGTGAACTGCAGGAGAAGACATGATTTTCCAACCCCTGCATAGTAAAGATCATTGACATCAGCTAAAATTTTCTGTTTCATTGATGGCAGTAGTTATTAATATTGAAACACAAAGAACCATATTTCCATATGTGCTACAAATGATACAGCACTCGGGCTATAAGAGTGATAACCGGCATAGCTCTAATAGAAATCCTTAGCAAGGTGGATAAAAATGTGACATACGGTTTAAGTTGGAAAGTTTAATCATGGAAACTCATCGGATTTACATTAAAATAGACATATTGCCTATCCGTTATGGCACACCTGGGGGGACATAAGATTATATGTCTATAATAACTTCCCGCCATGTGACCATGTCATTGATCTAATAACTCTGTAAGTTGCTTTTGAGGTTAGTCATTATATAACTAGTTCATAAATGGAACTAAAGCAACATATTGAACTCACGCTTAATAACACTAACAACGGGATAATAATTACAGGTTCCACATTGCGCCAACAAAGATGTCGAATCAATGCGAAATTTTTGCTGCTCATTGAAGTAATAAAATCCCATTAATGAACTACTTGTACACTTTTGACTGTTTAGGATTGCTCATTTATATGTTTAATGATCGTCGCTTTCATTTATAGCACATAAGCAATAACAGAACACTTTTTAAGAAACCAATTATCTAGTTATATACTTAGTCATATATTTCTTATAATGAATAATCTACTAATCTAAATTACATTTTATTGTCATAGATTTGAGTCTAAAACTCTAAATTATAAGATCAAGTTTCAAATATAAAAGAAACAAATTAGAGCACCTAACCTTACAATCATAATAATAACCATTACAATACATAAACATATATATACATGTGATTTACACGTATATATATATACATATATAAACAAAAACAATTGTATTGTAATAAAAAACAATAATATGATATGGGGGAAATCATGAACAAAGTAAAATGATGAATGGAAATTACCGGTATCTCCGATAATGATGTACTTAAAAAGGTATGCGTATGACATGATTATTATTATGATATTGATTCTTCTTGAGATCCAACCAAATTGTATAATTGTGTGTTTAATTTCCTATTAATATTATTATTAAAATTAGAATTATTATAAGTGTGTATTTGTATGTGTATGTATCATATACAAATGAATCTCAACATCAAAAACAGAACAGAAACGTAGGAGATTGGAAAAGGTCGATCCTTTGTTTCATGTGTTTTTTTAGTATTTTTTTAGTATTTTTAAATTTTTAAATATTTTATATTTATCGGGTAACAAAAGATAGATGCAAATACAGACAACATTGGGGAAGTTGGGTATCTTCTTTGCTTAATTAGACGGATTAGCTGTCTTCCTGACGGTCTTTCCACAATTATTTTACATGGCCCAACAAAGGCCCAAACAAAATTATATGGAGAGTTTTTTATATAAATAGGTTCCTTTAACATATGTTTTGTAAAACTATGATACTTTCTTTTTTTTTAGAACATTTATGATACTTTCTTTTACTTTTGCAAAATGGGTGTGTCTGACATAAAGGTGTCCCACTTGTAATACCCCATGTTTCATATTTACCCCTTTATTTACAAGGGGATATTTTCATTTGAGAAATTTTTCATTTATAACCTTTCACTAATAAAATATTTGCATATTCAAATCATCCACCAACCATCTTTACTACCAATTAATTAATTATATCACCAACCAATTGTAAAGTAATTCAAGTCCTATAACCATCACATTTCCAAGAAGCAGATTTCAATACCCCTTTTCTTGAATCTGCTTATTGCATTCACGAAAATAAATTCCATGATCATCATATCCAGACATAACATTTCTTCCAATTTTCATAAATTTTAACCTTTTAGTTCTTTTTCTTATTTATTTTGATGATAGTGAAATTAAAAAAAAAAAAATGCATTCTTCAAATACTAACTTTGTTGATCTCCTTCATAGTTTCATACCTCACACCTTAAATGTTCCATCTTATTTACCTCACAATGATACATTTGATGAAAAAAATGATGTTGGATTTGATGAAAACATCTCACAACAAAGTGAAAATAGTAGTGAGTCAGAGAGGGATATTGAGGATGACTCTGATGATGCCAGTGAAGTCCCGATTCAACCGTACTCTCAAGGAGTAACGGATTTCATGAATGATGTTGGCAATGAAAGAGACGATAACACTGAAGTATTTGAAGATAATGTTCGTGTTGATATTTGGAGCGAATCAAGGAACGAAATTCGACAAGGGATGCAATTTGAAAGCAAAAAACAAGTCAAAAGGGCGGTTACACTTTGGTCCTGATTATTGGTTGCCTGCAACATGGAAGATTAAAGGAGATAACTCAAAAGTTTCAGTTGGTCGAGGAAGGAAGCGTACAAAGCGAATTCGTAATGAAATGGACATTCGTCATCCCGATGAGCCTCGTAGGTGTGGATTGTGCCGACAACCTGGTCATAAAAGGAATGCTTGTTCGAACTCTCAACCAAGATTTAACGAGACATGAAAGATGTAAGGTTTTTTTTTAACTAGTCTATTATTTTAATTAGAAGCTATTATTATTATTATCTTTAGTCCAAGGAATGCTTGTTCGAACTCTTTTTTATATGTATGTCACAGCTATTATTATAAGTTGGTATGTTGCTACGTATATTATTATCTTTAGTCCATATATATAGTATATATAAAATAATGTTATTATTTACTTAATGTTTGACCAAATGGAAATTATATTAATGTTTGGTTGGAGAATGAGGTTAGTTGGAAATTGATCGATTTTGAACTTTTTTTTCTCTTATAAATGGGTGTTACTCGGTGGCTACATGAATTCATTTGTCAAATGAATTTTTCAGTTATTGTTGATACAAATGCAGAATAAAACCTATATTATAAATAAAAGGGTATAAATGAAAATCTTACATTAAAGGTGGGACACTTTTTGTCAGACCAACCCATATTTGCAAGAAAGAATAAAGCTAGCCTACTTTTACAAAACATTTCGTAAAGTACCCCATTTTTACAAAAAACTCTTATATGGACCAACATACATATCAATTTGCCTATCATGTGAGAAAAGTAATGTTATTGTTGCAAAACAACCTAAGAAAATATTATATTTTTTTTTCCAATAAATTTCACAAAAACTGGCCCGATTATTGTCATGTTTTGTAGGCGGTGGGATGTGATAAACATGAAAAACAAGTATATGCGTACGCAACTTAACCCGGTAACGGTGCATAGTCTTCTGAACCCTATCGATACATACATTGCAATGTCTATGACAGTAGTGTAGATTCAAACTATTCTAAATGTTAGTATTACTACGTATTTTCTATAGGGTATGGTTTGAAGCTATTTTTATTTTTAACGTTTTATCTTAAAAAATGTATTGTCTTTTCTTAAACTTTTTAATGCATTTATGTTTTATGTTTATATGGTTTTAATAATATTTATTAAAATAAAATGAAAAAGGAAAAAATGAATGTTTATACTAATCTTTGACTTAAACTTATAGATACATGTTTCATTATGACCTTTGTGATTACATGTTCAGCAACATATGCTACCTATTTTGATTGTAATCTAAACCAAATTATGTCTCATAATATGCATCTAACTTCATCTTTCAGCTCAAAGTTTATATTTCTATGTGTGTCATTTTTATTTACCCTGTATTATTAAACAATCTTATCTTATTTTCATTTGCTAATACGACCTCGCTCTAATGATATGTCGAAAATTAAGTAATTAAACTCATCATATACAACATCAAGTCAATGCTTGGTAAACTTTATACACACATCTCAACAACGTTTTATTATAAATCATTTTCAAACCACCCGCAAACAATCAAAATAATAATTTTAAAATAAAACTATTACATGAAAACAAATATATTCCATCCCGGTCGTGCAACGCACGGGTTTTAAGACCTCGTACCTTCTATAATTTAAGTATATTACTTTTCGGAAAATGTTAATGAAAATCTTATGCGTTATTATTAATATATTATTAAATGCATACAAAGTTGTATTTTATACATCAAAACTTACCCATGCATGGCCGGTCTATAGGGTGGACAAAGTGAGCGACGGTCCGAGACCCGTTTTTTAAGGGGGCACAATTTTTTTTGTTATATATATATAATTAAAACTTATACTAGTTTATAAAAGGAAAAAAAAAGTATAATCAGTCATAACAATCGAAGCCTCTAGCGGGCGATGCTTTTTTTTTTGTTTTTACTTTATGTACATAATGATTAATTGCAAAGTTTATCAATGTTTATTTTTGTTATTTATTAATTATTATAAAAATAATATAATATATTTTGCGATTAACAATATA
>JANDBE010000041.1:26880096-26893017 GCA_024320915.1 Erigeron philadelphicus | reverse complement strand
AAAACTTTAACAAAATAAAAAAGTTTGAATTTGGTTGATTAGATCCGATACATCTGAGTTTTGACCAATACAGCCGAGACTAGAACCCTGACCGATTTTCAGACTGGGTATGGAAAACTTGTATCGTCAGTCGGCCGATACACGACTCGACTCGGTAAAATTAGCTGTATCGGACGAGTTTTACAACCTTGGTCTGAATGACATAAGTCAATATAATTGTTTTTTATATATTAAGTCAAGAAACAAATACATTTGATTGACTCCGATAGATCAACCACCTTAAATTAAACTTATAAATATACAGTTAGTTTTATACAGTAAATTCTCCGGAGTAATATTTCGCTATGATAACAATGTTTACATATATAAACTTCATAACTTTATTAAGCGTTTTATATGTGAACTAGCGGTACCCTGAAACACACGGTAAAATATGTTACGATATAAAAGAAAAAATAATGGTCATGAATTATAAAAAATAATTAATCTTTTTAAACATTAGGCATAAAAAGTCCCTTAAAATCATATAAATGTAATAAATGGATTTTACATGTCTATCATCTTATAAATTAAGAAGATTTTTAAACTAATTAATTATGAGGATTAATCCTTTCCCATGAATTATTTAACATAATAATATAATCATTCTAATAGCTTAACATAATAACCATTTTACTTATATTTGTTTTACCATCTCATTTATCGATTACTCATAAGTATAATGACAATACTATTAACAAATCATTACAGAGATGTATCATCTTTAATTTAAAATACATATGTCCGCTAATTTGGAGTATTTAATAATATTAAACATGTTATTCACATTTTTGCACGATGCGACAGTGTGATGTTGGACAGTAACGGGTGGTGGTGACAGCAATGACACTAGCGGTGTTATTATTAATGTAACTAAATATAAAATAATCACTTTAAAAATTGAGGGATATATGTTGTAATAATTTCATTAAGGCTAATATAACTATATTAAATCGTGTCTTCAGATTAGTGAGTAAAAGAAGGAGATAGTTTGGATTGATCAAGTTATTGTTTGAAAAATAAGAAGTCAAATGTTTTATAACTTACTAGACATGTACCCACGCAATGTGATGGTGTGGCGGCGACACCGAGTGGTGGCGCTAGTGATCGTGATGGTGATGGTGGTGGCGGCAGAGACGAGAGTGGTGGTAGCGGTAGTAGTATGGTTATTAATGTAAAAACAATCTATATAAAGTAGGTAGTATATTTATTTTTATTATGTATATTGTAAATAGTTTTATTAAATATATTATAGTTATATTATATAAAAGATATTTAAATAATAAATGAAAAAGAGAGATGATTCACCAACTCCACTTAGATGGGTTGGTCAGGGGTATCGGAAGTGAGTTTTTCCTAAGGTCTTAAGTTCAAGTCTTGGGTTTCATTTTAAGGTATTTTCTATGTGGAAAAGGTTGGAGGTACAATAAATCGATGGATTAATTGTTTCCAGCATGTCTGAATCAATACTAACTTTAAAAAGTTTAAAAAAAATAAAGAAAGAGATAATTTAGGTTTATCATGTATTCTTTTTAAAAAATTGAAAGAAATAAATGATTTATAAAGTAGTACAAATATAGACATAGATACATGTAAACATCTAACAATTAACGATGTTGTGTTAGTTGTATGTTGTATCTTTTCAAAGTAAAAATCAATGTTTTCATGTTGGTCTTCCCAGTTGACCTTGTTGGTCGTGACCGGCCTTCCACCCATCCCTTTGTATTTCATGATGTTACTATCTCTTAATCTTAGATCTTAATACTCTACTAAATAATTAATAATGCAAGTTTCCATTACTAGAAACATGGACAAAATGACAAGAAAATAAATTAATAATGATGTGGATATACCTACTAGGCTACTATATCATATGTGAGATTTAAAATTATTTATTAATAGCATCGGTCGTTTTAAGCCAACTTTATTATAATTGACATTCTCTTTGTCATTTTATCCCTAAATATGTTTTCACCTTTCTCTATTGGTTTTCTATAAGAAAAATACATTAACTTTACCATTTTATTTTTGATGTATTTTGCTGGACAACTAATTTCCAAAGAGTTTGTGCAGTAAACAAAGATAATATAATATGTTGCTACTACATAAGTACATTACATAGTATAATGATTATTCAAATTTGAATCTGTTCTATATTAAAATAGACCCCATAATTTAACAATCTCTAAAACGTAAGACATGATTGTTCACTCTTTTTGTTTATTTAGAGTGATAAGATAAGCATTTCATAATAATGATAAACTAAAAATAAAGTAAGGATAATAATGAGAAATAATAAAAAAAGTAAACACTCTTGACAGTTTATTAGAAACAAAAATAAAAAATTATGTAATTAAAAAAATCACACTAGTTTTGTTAGGTTTGTGCTTCAGAATTAAAAGAAAAAAAGTATTAC
This sequence comes from Erigeron philadelphicus, assembly GCA_024320915.1. NCBI lineage: Eukaryota > Viridiplantae > Streptophyta > Magnoliopsida > Asterales > Asteraceae > Erigeron > Erigeron philadelphicus. The sequence goes on along the minus strand of JANDBE010000041.1, from coordinate 26,890,562 downwards.
TAATATGCTAAATATAACATTTTGTAATATCTCTTTCTGTTTATTCATATATATATATGGTTGAAACAATAAAATTTTAGACCTCTATAAAATGTTAGGCTCTGCTCGTTTTTGCGAATTACACATGCCCAAATCCGGCCCCGATTACCCTTCCCATAAAGTTTAACGTATTCAACTAGGATGGTTATTTTGGGCAGAAGCAAGTGCTTTAATAATCCAAAAATAAGTTTCTTGTGTAGTGTTATAGTTCTAGAACTAGAAAGTATATCTTTTTCTTAGTGCTAGTTGCAGTGTAAGGTTAAGAGCCTTTTATAATAGGTATTTTGTTTAAACTTTAAAAAGGCTAAAGGATAAACTTTGATAATAATAGTTTGACAGTATGTTTAGATTTTTTGTCCTACTTTTCGTAATATTATCTTTATATAGGTAAAAAGGAACTTACCTATACCTAATATATATAAAATATGAAAATAATTACGTTAAAGACAACCACCCCATTGTATGATTGTATCTGATAATCAATATCGGACAACTGATGACTAATTAAGTTGTTTAGTTAAAACATTTTAGATTGTTGAAACATGTTTAAAATGACCAGATGATACCATATTAGCATCATACTCCACATTTTCCTCGTTTATTTGTATTCATCATCCTTGTCACAAACTCACAATGACTTCGTAGTCGTTCAGGTGTGCCAGTTGAAACAACTAAAAAACAACTTTTTACCCCACTTACCTCCAACCGTGATTTGCGTCAGGATTGAAACCTACTTGGCAGTTAACACGTCGCCAGTGAGGACGTGAGGTGACCCTCTCACCTCGAACCACCCCAAACCACATACTCATGCTCTTAAATGTTGATATAACATAGATATCCACATTATCTAATAAACATTTAAGTGTCGATATAAGAAAGACAAGATTTAATCCCCTTGATGGTTTCATATACTGCCTTCATAATTTAGTCATTTGTGACATTTGTAAAATGAACACTTGTAAACCTTGAATTTGATGTAATCAACACTACAACTGTACAAATAAGTTAGTTTATGTATCACTTTCCTTTTCTTATTGAAGCTTGGAACAATGATACTAAGTGTTTATTATAATTAACAGAATTTTAACAAGTCAAACAGGTATCCATGCTAAAACTGAACTTGGTAAGAGGTCAATTCAAGTATTACTACATTTTTCACGGTTTCATTTTTTGGTACAAGATGAATTCAGACCTGATGAACAGCCTAGCATGAGCCACCGTCAAGTCGTCAATACATTCTACACCATTTATGGCATGTTAAAGTTGAACATTAGTACACGAGGCACGGTCTCTGGATTAGATTAGCCATGGCTGGCTGCAGCTTATCTACTATTATATGCCCAAAAGTTGGTATTTGTGAATGCTGTTTTTTTTTTGCTTATACCAATACCAATTACAACAGTTGAAGTACATCCTTCCTCTCTTACTATCAAAATTCACTTTACAGGTAACACCAACATAAAGAAAAACCCTCTAAAACCCCAATCATAATCCTATAAGAATCTCAACTTTCAAAGGAAAAACAAAAAGTCAAAAGACAAGAATTAAAATAGTTAACTCTCATGGTGGTTCCAATAAGAAAAGGCTTACAACTCTCAAGAGGAAAAACGGGTATAATTAAATATCATACCAGTAGGACCAACAGAGAGAAGAAGACTGCACAAATTGGGCTTAACTAACTTAAAAATGGTCGTTATCAGGTTTGAGGAATTCATCTTTTTTATCCTCAGATAAGATAACCAATGGCAAATAATCCTGCCTCCTATATTACACTCGATTCCAGCCACTGTTTTATCTTTGTCATCATTTTCCTTCCATGTCCCTAACCCTTACTGTAACTTCCCGGGAAAGAAAAAAATATTCAGGTCGGGTATGATAGCTAGTTTTTATAAAAAGTTCCCCATTACTTCAGTAGTTATTAGGCCAATTGATCTGGGCGGGCTGGGGCTGTTGCTGTGGATATGGGCTAGATGTGGGTCCGACCATGTCAACACCGCCAGCCATGGTCTGGGGCTGATGGAGAAGTGGGTGAATGGGTCCGGTGGTCACTGGCTGTGCAGGGTGATAGATACTAGCAAAGGGTCCATGAGGGGCTTGTGTATATGCAACTTGACCACCTTGAGGAAGATTATAAAAAGAACCAGGAATGTCTCGACCTGGGGCAGCAATCCATAAGCCTAAACCTTCGGTCTACAAACAAAATTAAATAAAATATGTGAGCAAGCTGCCAAAAAACACAGATATTGACATTCTATCGACTAGATAATTAATATATTACAAGGTTACATACTTAATGTTCACGAGCTCCAGCAGTGCACCTCTAAAATATATTTATATTTTATAGTGATTTATAACTACGATTTTGCAACACTGAGCAATCTGAATGATAAAACCTATAAGACTGCTAGAGTTTAGGTCCACGCTCAGTGTACACCAATTTTAATCATTAAAAGAAGAAGAAAATAACTAAACAGCAAAGAACCAACAGCCCAACAAAGCCAACCTACATACCAATTTTATTTGTTATTTCTTTATTTGCATTTTATTTGCAAAGCTACACTATAAACTAAATACAAGTTCATAGTCAAAAGACAATAAAAGCAGAAACAATATAACGAAGATCAGGTAAAGTACAGGTAAAGTACGTTAAACTGACCTGCTGTCCAGTAACATAAACGTTACTTTCCTTGAACTGTGACCCGCCAAGGTCTTCATTGGATGCTGAATTACCAGCTGACGCGGCGGGGTTAGGATTATAAACGGATGGGTTCAAGCCATAAGGTCCATAGGTTCCCGGGACTCCAATATGACCTGAGCTCACACTATTACTTCCAGGCTTGTATTGCGGAAGTGGATATTTTTGAGTTGCCACTGGTTGAGCTGGATACATATTGCCACCCTGAGGTTGTTGGGGGAATGCACCATTGCCCAAAAACTGATGAATTGCTGGAGGAGGAAGGTAAAATGGGGGAAAATATGGTCCATAAGGGATATAATTTGGAGGGTAATGTGGTAAATGTAACCCAGTTGGTTGCCTGAACACAGGTAGCGGTTGTTGAGTAACGGCTATAGAGCTCTGCATTACCCCACCTGCTTGCATGGCCAATGTCGTTGGACCAGCAACAGAGTTCCCAACCTGAGGTGCACATTTATGAACCCCGTTACCCGTTAGAGCCAGACTCAAATTGTATACATAAAAATATATTCTCAATGAAACATTAAGCATTAAATATGAACCTCTTGAGAAGATTGAGAAGCCTGTGGAGATAAAACTGAAACATTTCCATTGTACTTGCCAGATGGGTGGAAAGGTGATGTACGCCCATCAGTGTCAGCACCAGAACGAATAAATTGAGGATAATAGCCTGCGGGGTCAAGTGGTTGTTGAACCTGTATGTAAAAAGTATACATATATTAAATCACATAAACGACCTGAATAGTTGCACCTAATCGTTAAAAGACAAAATATTTATTATATGATTCGCTTCATGTAGAGGTCGCAGTTCCGACACATTTACTTGTCAATTTGGGTTATCTCTTCTTGTCTTACTTCTAATGGTACAACTTTAATCATATCGCTAAAAAAAAGTGGCATGGGTAAAAAGTCATCCAAAGTGTGTTTGAAATGCGTAAAACTCCAGAATCGTTTTATGAAGAAAACAGATGACTATCGAAATCATATAAATATGGTAAACATATTTGACACACTGATTATTTAACAAATAAAATCTACTCTTTGAACAAATTGTTTACGGGTCAACTCAATCCGAACTATTTTGACCTGTTACCCAGCCCACCCATTATTGCTACATCTTGTATCATATCGAGATTGTTGGATACACTTTCAACCGCCTGATAGAAGTTCTACTTTACACAAGAACATAAAAGACCAATACTAAAATTAACATCACTATACCATTTGTAACATATACTTACAACAAAGCTTGAGACGCGAGAAGCATCACGCACTTGAGACTCATTGCTTTCAAAAGACGCCATCTGACTGCCTATTATTGGAGGGATGAAGCCAAAACTCAAGTTGGGATGGACCACCGGAAATTGATGGCCTGCCGTTGGAAGTGAAGTCTCTGGCTTGGACTCGATGTGTTCAGGGGCAACATTAGATGACATGTCACCTTCTGTTGACAAGTTTTCAGGTACATTAGAGGATGGTGGACGATCAACATAATCTCCATCATCAGCAATTACCAACACATCTTGATTCCTGAGAAATATAAGATGATAAGTTTAAGCAAAACATGCATACTGTTTAGGTAAGAAAAATGCAAAAATATCTAACCCGGTGGGTTGTTCCTCAATATGCTCAATGATCTCCTCGGAATCATCAGAAAGCAATGGACTCTTGTCACTCACAGGATCACTCAAGGATATTGAACTAATACCAACAGTAGCATCAAAACTTCCAAACCGAAACCCAAGTTTTTCAGTTTCAGGAACATGAAGGTGATTTGGGATAATAACATGCTGACCATCTGGAATATGTGGTTCATTTTCAGATGTATCATTGTTTATTGAAGAATAATCTTCAACACGAATGGCAATGGGAATTGTTGGCACCTCAGCAGAGTCATGCACCCCAAGTTCTTGAGCAGAAATAGAACTTATTGGTTTTGGTTTCCATTCTTTACCAGGACCAACTGTACAAAAGCAAACAAGACACTATACTTTTAGGTCTTTAACAGAAATAAGAAAAGCAAAACATTGGCAAATTTCACCTTAAGTTACCTTTTGGTACAACAGTCTTTTAGAGGCTTGCTTGAATGCCAGTTTATAAAGGGTTAATTGCATATAAGGTTGACCAACTTTGCTCCAATATATCAAACTTAGATATATAGCAATCCATATAGGTTACTAGATCAGAAAAATGACATTACAAATAACTTGATAGTGACTTTTTAGTGAACTGATTGCTTAATAATAAGATTAAAGATTCATAAAGCTTCAATCGAAATTTGGGAGAATTTAAGGTCTTATCTCAGGCGACTAGGCCAGTAAAAATTAGAAGACATATCATGCAAACTAAAGAATGTACCGACCAAACTAAGTAACCTTTATATTCACTTTGGACATCTAGGGACCAAATGCTGCAAAAGCATAAAGTAGACCACACAGACCACACAAATTAACTATTCACAATTAATGTAAATATAACAAATAAAGCTACTCAACAGAGGAAATCAACATAAGAAGGGGAGGAAAGAAGGGAAAGGGGGGTGATTTATACAGAGTATGAGTGTATGACAACATAACAGACAAGAAAATACAGAAGATCATGCAATGTACAGGTACTATTGATGAGACAAAATACATCCACGTAAAATCTATAACCTCTTAAAATCCCATCAGCAATTTTTTTTACCCCCCATAAGCAAGATATTTTAAAGTTAGAAGTCAGAAATGGATGAGATATTATTGCGGGAGTAGCATGTATGTAAATTGAACGCTCAATTGACCATTTTCATAATAAACAGATGAGAAAACTATTCTGTAAAAATTTAAATTATATAACTTTTACCTTTTTGAGGCCCAATAGCTTGCTGTGGCCTGTTATTGTAATTAGACGGTGGCCTAGCAATCGGTCGTGAAGCCTCTAAAAGCAAAGTATTCCCGTCTCCCTGATGCTCACTGGGTGTCTTTCCTTGCATGAAGGGATTTCCAAACTCGAGACCAGCTGTCATGGTAAGCAATTTCAGAAATGAGTTCACTAATTGCTATCTAAAATTCACAAGCAAATAACTTTATTCACTACGAGTATGAAAAAGTACTCACAGGCAGATTTGGTCTCGGTATGAGTCTCCTTTACTTGGTCAACAGGAGTTTGTTGACTTCCAACTTCACGCCTAATTGTACCAATAGGGAGTCGTGAATCCTGTGATGATATAAGAATAGGATCTGAAGCAGATAAATCAACCCTTGGCAACGGTGCTGACGTCTTGGGAGCTGAAATATTTCTAGTAGCTGAGATTGTATTCGTCTCGGGAGGCACAGTACTGGTTTTTTCAGCAACTATGTCAACTGGCTTATCAGAGACAACAATGGAAGAACTGCAAAGATAGGATGGAAAACGTAATATGTGAGGACTTGACCTGTGTACTTTGTGTTTCAACTAAATGGTTACAGTTTAAATGATTGAAGAGTAGAATTGAGAGAAATGCAAAACCTTGCAACCACGGATGTCTGTATATTTTTCTTATCCTTGGGTGTTGGCAAGATTGCACCATTATCTGCACCTTTTTTAGTTTCATTTCCCTTTGCAGAAAGAGAAGTCTTGCTACTTCCTGCATCTACTTTTTCTAAAACAAAAGATCATGGATTATTATTTAATAATTACACATTACAATGACTATGTTACTTCAAAACTTCAACTTGTTCAAATGGTAAATCAGCAACACATATTTGATGGATTTCAGTTTGTAAATTACCATGAGAGATGTGGCGAGATGAGTGATTCCCCCGGCCACCCCTATTCCCTCGCCCTTGCATCCCAGGTTTCCATCTAGGCTCTGTAGCTTCTTTAACAGTGGTCTGCACACAAATAATATGATAAGTTAGCTTGAATAAACAACAGATAACAATTTCTAGGTACCCTCATGTAAATCATTTCCCAGGGAAATAACCAGTAAGGGCCTCTAAAACAAGAAATAACTAATTTCATCGCTTATTTAGGACTTCATGGCTCTTTTACACTCTCATGGTTACTTAAGTGTGAGAAGGTATCTTGGACACAGGTAAACACGGTGATCTTACCTCCTTCTTGCGGTCACGCTTCCTCTTTACTTCATGAAATGGATCTGTGCAGGAAAAAAGTGAAAAGATTTTTAGTGTGCTTGACTTTTGATGCACTACATACACATAGACATATTCAAATTGAATAGAAAAGATTAGGGCCTGCAACCATGCCTCCCTTTAAGAATAAATCGAGTTTTATAAAGCATTCACCTTTTAAAACCAATGTAAAACTGAAACAGTTAGCAGTCACACTGCAGAAATTCAATAAACTACTCGCGAAGGTTCCACCTTTCCGAAAGAAAGGTTAAAATAGCCCAATAATGTTCTAGGCTTCTAGCATAAATAACGTAAGTCTATCACCGCAGGCACTACTATACCCGAACATTACAGTCACAAATACTGTCCATTAAAATATATAACTCACTGCAAACAAAATCAAGCTCGATGTGTTTGCAAATAACCACCTTAGAGTTTTTCTAATGGCTTTTTGAAGATTCAAGCTTTTGGTTTCCTAAAAAAACGCAGTCGCTAAAAACTCTTAAAAGCTGCTAAACTCCAAAACTAATTTTTTTTGGAAAAGGCCGTAGCTACTAGCTCCAGCTATCCGCTCCAACCACACTTTTGCCAAGCATACCCATTTACTAGCTTATAAAGTTTCAACCTTGATGCCAAAAGACCAGCCAAAACATCATTTAAAGTTTAATCCATTCGTCAATATCAAAAAGATATAACCTTTTTATAAACTTGAGCTAAATGCAGCCTCTTTTAAACACCAAACAGTCACCTTCACTTCACAAACAATATTCAACCCCAAAAAATCACTCCAACAATAATTTTATTAAAAAATAATAATAACAATAATTAATCACAACAAGTAAACTATCAACAAGCTTCAGAAAACAATACAAGTACACACTATTACTTGCAAAAACATATAAAGATTCAAACTTTATTACATAAAATCAAAAACCCATGTAGAAAAATATATAATATCACAATATATATACACATACATATATATATATATGAAAAAAATTGGATCTTGAAAGAAAAAGGGGGGAATGGGTAACCTTGCAAAAGGAGCTTCTGAACGGTGTCGTTTGGATCCATGAAACATTCTTTAAGCATTGCATAAATATCATCATCACTATGATTATTACCTGTGATCTCTTTAATGTTTTGGATCGTCTTTTTTACATTATTTGGAATTGAAACCCTAACCCCACTACTATTATTCATCTTTCTTTAAATTTTATTTCAAACCCACAAAAAAGTTTTGATTTTTATTCAATCTATATATAGAGATATTATTATAAATTTATAGATATATATATGTTACATACATATATATGGAGAAATAAATGTGATTATGTAAGAAATGGGAATGAGGAGGGGAAAGAAAAAGAAGAAGACTTTGGTTTTTTTGAGGGTTTTTGAATTGAATTGAATTGAATTTAATGTGTTTGATCTATTTATTTATTTTATTTTTTTTGTGTTTTTTTTTTAGAGAAGAGAGAGAAGGGGGAAGAAGAGCAAAAGAAGTATGTTTTGAGTGTAGGGCTTTTTCCATGTGTGTTTTACTTTCATTTTTTTTAATTGGTTTGGAACTAGTTATATTTTCGTCCTTTTGATTTTGGTTGTTACATTAGAGTACTTTTTATTTTGCTATTTGTACGTGTTGATTTTCCTTTTTTTTGAACAGCATTTGTACGTGTTGATAGTATTGGGATTGATAACGGGTTGTTGGAATTTTTTAAAAACATAAGGTGTCAAATATATGAAGTAACAAGTATGCTATTAAGATTTTGAGGGGTGAAAAATATTTATATTCATACATGTAAAAAACAGGGGGAGATTGTAAATGAAATATTTAGAATCAGCATGCTTCTAGCTGTATTTTTGTTTTTCTTGTTAATATATAATATAAAATCTTAAATTGTCATGTGTAAGTAGCTTTTAAAGTAATGTGCAATATGAATTGTGTGTTTTATTGTCACAAAATGAGACTTGCATATAAACTTGAACTAACAAAAACAACTTATTTCAGACAAATACAAATAAATATAGAGTGTTAGTCTTATATTTGGATTTATTATATTTATTTTTCCAAAAGCAAAATTCCAGATATATCGTTACAATAAAAAAAAAATTACATTGTAACTAAATTGGTATAGAGGTAGATACCTACACTATCCCAAATTAGATTTCTCATTATCTATAAAAGACCATCATGAGGAAGTGACCTTAATAAAACGGACGCATAATCCAAACATTATTTTCTTTATTTTGAATATTTATTTATTCAACTTTTATGATTTCTGTCTTTTGAGTTTCTAGTGAGTTTAATGAGTATTTAAGTGAATTTTTAATTGCTAGTAAGTTTAATGAGTCTTTAAGGTTTCCAAATCATCATTAAGTAAGTTATGGAAGTTGATAAGATGTTCTCAAAGTTTATAAAATGAGATGTATACCTTTTTGTAAATCAGTTTTATGAAATATATGAAAATCATTTTCACCCTAGAGACAAGTGCAGATTTAGTATGTGAAATCGTTTGATTATCGATTCTCCCTCTAAATCAATGATAATTAGAATAATTGTTCATGTGTTCTTTTGAAACCGATTGCTTATCATTCATTTCCATGCATCATCTGGTATCGGGTCTAAATATCCCGACGAAGACGTCTTATAGTGACGACTTTATCTATGATTACCTACTTGTATTTGATGAGTACGAACATAAAAAATGGTATTCATGGATGATTAGATGTTTAATATTATAAGATGAAGTTTTCGATTACAAGCTAGAGAAGAAATGCCATTTAAAAGATTCATTGATAATTAAATGGGAAAATTTGAATATCTTATTCCAAGTGAAGATCAATTGCAAAAACTTTTTCCTAAAGTTTCATTGACTTTTAATGGAAATTGAAAACCTATTTCTAGTAACATTAGAAGATAAAACTTATACAATGATAACCAAACCTAAAATCACTCATAATAACTAATAAGTCCATTGTTGATGAAAAAATTTAATGAAGACATATGAGACATCAATAGCGTTTGACAAGTAGCCAGTAGATATTAAGTTATTGAGACAAATATGCTCAGCCATAAAAGCTGAAATGGAGTTCATGAAAACATATATAAAAAAGCAAGTTTTCGTGAATATTTTCAAAATACACAAATTGTTAGGGAGACCAACATAAAAGATGAGCCTAAAACACAATTGAAAATGAGATGATACAATGTTCTGATGGTTTTGATGTGGGAGGCAAAAATCGAGGAAGAGATTGTCTAAAGAAGGATATAGAGTATGATGCGGAATCATCCAAATACTATTTTTCTATTTTGAATATATATTTTAATACTTTATGAATTCTAACTTTTGAGTTTTTAGTAAGTTTAATGAGCCTATAAGTGAGTTTTGAGTTTCTCGTAAGTTTGATGAACCTTAACGGTTTTCGAGTCATTACTCAATAAGTTATAAATACAAAAATTTTGACGAGTTGTTCTCAAAGTTTATAAAATGAGTTATATTCCTACTTGTAAACGTATGAAAAATAGAAACGTTGAATTAATTTTCTACTTAGTAGGTAATTTTGGGGATTAAAAGTTTTGAGTTTTTTTTTCCGAATACTTGTAACGACCTATGGTCAACATCTCGTTGTCTAGGGTA
>JANDBE010000041.1:26834995-26845196 GCA_024320915.1 Erigeron philadelphicus | reverse complement strand
CTGGATGACCCTTTGACGCAGAAAGATGCAATGATACAAATGATTACAGACACCATCACGGCCATTGGGTCCAAATACTCAAAACGCCATATACTAGCTCCAGCTACAACATACTCAAACAATATGTTTCCAGCTGCAATAAAAGCTACAAAGCCACCAAGCTCGACTCTTAAATAAGCAAACAAGCCATAGGAAGTTCAACCGCAAATTCAGTATAGCAGATTACAGACAGCAGGTGGAAATGAGAATTCCCGGACCAGCTAAATCATGAGCAGCTTCTCCAGTAAGGACAAAAACTCCCGCGCCCATAACAGCTCCAACACCAAATTAAACCAGCTGATCAGTTCAAACCAATTAAGGGTCCGCTTCATCTGGTTCTGGCTTTGAGCATGCATTCCATTGATTTCAGTGTCAGATGACAAATGGGCCAGAAGAAGTTCTTTTAGACGGGCTCTAGTTTGCATTAAGGCCTGACCATAATTAGACCAGCTCTTGAATGATTGTTCTGGGAAGAAATCTGATCTCACACATACACAAGAGTCTTTTTATTGTTTATATTTATGTCTTGTCCACCAGTGAAAGTGTCATTTGTAAATTGATACCAAAGAAACACCAATCGTTCCTATCCATTCTGGTTATCTGTTTTCTTTATTCTCGAATTCCTAGTTAGGTTTCAGTACTTGTCATATGGAGTGTAAAAAAAGGAAAGGAACTGCCCAATGCCGTCTTTTACAGGTTTTGGGCCTTAATACCTCGACGGTGTATGAAGAAAGTTAAGTTATAGGCACCTTACCCCTACCAAGGTAGGTTCTACCTAAATGGTAGATAAGGACCTCCGGCTTTTGCATGGGATAAGGATCGATTCGGATGTTTTACTTATCCAAACCATGCTGCTTTTTTGTCATATCGAGTGATGAGTGTAAGTTATGTATAATGCTGCACTGTACAAGCAAAGCCCTAATCGCATTGTAATAATTTAAAACCATAAGGGTCAAAACTTAAAATAGATCAAACTACATGGGTTTCTTTAACAAAGTTTTTATGTTTCCTATGCACACAGAGTAAACAAACAAACAGAACTTCAAAACAAAGTTGGAGTTGTTCTAAAGTAATCCTTAACATTATAAAGCTCTCAATCCTAAATTAGATCTCCCTATACATATATACACATACATATAGATATAGATATAGATATATAATAATGCAGCAGATGGGGTTTGTTAATATGATGAGATATATAATGATAATTGGTGTTGTATTGTCATCATCGATGTTAATAAGGGAAGTTGATGGGATTAGATTTGTGATAGACAGAGAAGAATGTTTGTCACACAATGTTGAATATGAAGGTGACAATGTTCATGTTTCTTTTGTTGTTATTAAGGCTGAGACCATGTGGCATTTCACAGAAGATGGCGTTGATCTTCTGGTAACCTTTTTCATTAAATTACATCATTTTATATTTTATGTATATTGTATATTAATGCCTAGTGCAGTAGTGCTTAATTAGGCGTCTTGAGTTTATCACAAGCCCTCTCAGGTTCGAACTTCACTATATAAATATCTTGGAAGTGGCTAGGGAAAAGGTCAGGAAATGGTAAAGGGGATACCTCTGTTAGGCCCTGTATATTGGTTTCAAAGACTTGTCTTCCCTGGGTAACCGGAACGGGGAAAACCTCACTCATTTTCTCTGTATATTTGATTTTTTATTGTTGGTTGTCTGATAGATTTGTTAATGTATTTTTTTTTATTTGAATCCTTAGAGGATTATTGTGTACGTGTTAGTTGTGCTCTCTAGTTTATTGTGTTGCAATGTGCCTGGTTTATGATAGGAAAAAAAATCCATATAAGGGAGATATTGATATTCCATAAGGTTATTTTACTGTTTCAACATAGTCCTCATATATATGTTTTATTTGTTTTTCTTTGAGGTTATAGAGTGAGTGAATTTTGTATCGAGTAACACGTGCTTAGCTCTAGCTCAACTCTCTTCCAGTAATCGGTGTGGTTTCATTGACATTTGAAACATGGTACTAAAACTCATGTTATTTTTTACCCCACAAAAATCACTTTATGGAGTTACCAATATTTGGATGTTTTGTAACAGTTTTGTAGAGATTTAAAGCCTAATAACCGGTTTCTGAGGTGTTTGGTAAAACTTATGTGTTCAGATTTTTAGAATTTGTACGGATGGGACAAAAAAAAACTTGTTGGTACATCCACGAATTTTACGTAAGACGCCGGACTTTCAAGGACGTGGACACCGACTTCCTTGTTTTTATCTTTTGCGCACCAACAACTTTTATTTTGTCCCATCCGTACAAAAAAATCCAGATTTTTGGTGTCAAAATAGTTGGATTCACATAAACAAAGGAAGACTAGTTGATTGAGAACTTATGTTTGGAGATAGATTAACCAACCGTTACTTAACTAAATTGAAATGATTGAATGATTGATTAGCTGCTTCTGATTCATAAGTCGCAGTACATACATAATAGGCTCGTTGAGTTAGAAGGAAGGTAGTGTTTTCTTACAAATGCATTGTCTTTATATATTATCAGATAAAAGGCCCTGGGGACGAACACATTTATGAACTACAAGACAGAACCAGTGAGAAATATGAGTTTATAGCTCAAAAGAAAGGTGTATACCATTTCTGCTTTACAAACAAATCTCCATATCATGAAACCATTGACTTTGATGTCCAAGTTGCCCATTTCGCGTACCATGATCAGCATGCCAAGGATGGTAAGCGGTACAATAAACAATTTGTGAATCCTCCTGTATATCTACCGACTACTGTATTATCTTATGATTAACCCTTTGTTAAAATACCTGTGAACAGAGCATTTCAACCCATTATTTGAACAAATATCGAAACTAGAAGAAGCTCTTTACAACATTCAGTTTGAGCAGCATTGGTTAGAGGCTGAAACAGATCGCCAGGCATTAGGTATATAATCTTGACACTTCCTTCTGTTTGACTTTTGAGGTCAAAGATTGTTACTTTTCTAGCATTTAAATCATTTAAACACCGTGGTGTGTTTAACGTTACACTTTTCTACTTCTGCAATGATTATACATGTGTTGTTGGGCTAAAATATTTCTGTATTATTGAAAAAATTGTGTTTTTAAGTATAAAGTTTTGAGTCATGGCACTGTATTCTTCCTATGCTTGACTTTTGAAGTCAAACTTTGTTACCTTTTGAGTACATTATTAATGTGAGTTCTCTCAAGTATAAATTTAATCTGTAAACATGATTTAGAATCCAAGATTATCTTGTCATTTGTTTGACTTACAAAGTCAAAATTTGTCACTTTTGAATAATATGATTAACTTGAATTCTATCTAGAATTTAAAATTTTACCTTTTTATATATGTATAGCAATCACAAACCTTATATATTGATAAATTTTTTATCGATGATTCATAGAATGCTTATCAAATATGACTTTTCGAATCCTAGATTGTTTGACTTTCGAAAGTCAACCTGTATGCAGAATTGTGATATGTACTTGTTTTATGAATATAATTGCAGTAAATGAGGTAATGAGTAAGAGAGCGGTTCACAAGGCAGTAATAGAATCTTTAGCGCTGGTAGGTGCTAGTGTTCTTCAGGTTTATCTTCTCCAACGTTTGTTTGAGCGCAAGCTAGGGACTTCAAGAGTTTAAGATGGTTATGTTGGATTCCACAACCATTGAGGAAGTGGTATTCCACTTCACGGTTTTGTATAAGCAGAAATTTTCTTGGATAGTTTTTTTTATCTTTTGTGCATTTTAGCTTAGTTTATCTTTGTTGTATGGCTCTGACCATGTTTATGGATGTCAAGAATGACTCTCTCTTCTCAGGAATGCAAGACTTCAGTTACCAATGGTCACACGTTGATTTATTACCCAAATCCCAAGATTATTAGTTTGTGTTCTTTGTGGACCTCCATAACGAAATGAATTATCAAAAGCTTGGTATATTAATCTGAAAATGGTTTCTCTTTTTAAGTCCCAAAAACAGCACCATAAAGTAGAAACGTTGTTGCGTCGCCAGTTCTATCAAGAATACTAGAATACCACTTAAATCATTCATGCAAGTTTTACCAAAAGGAGACAAAATATCATGGAATCTGAGAACACAGCACGAACACAAATCGCAGAATAACAAGTATCCACAAGTTAAGCCTTGCAACTGTATGATAGGTGTTTGAGCTCTCAAGGCTATGTTTCAACTTCTTATAATCATTTATTCTAAGTGTACTTGGTAAAGAAACACCAACATAGATGAAACCAAAAACGGAGAGCGTTTCTGAGTTGATAAGCATTGTAATAAAGAGCAACAACGTTCATCAGAAATCAGACTAAATGAAAAATATAAAGTTTTGAAACTCTAAACAAAATATAAAAAATCACTTTTTAATAAGGAAAGAAAGATAAAAAGCCAATCAGAGCATAATGTTGTTTGTTCAAAGTTACATTATCATCATAAAAATCAAAGCAAAATGCCAGCATGATCCTGGTTGAAATTTGGAGAAGCAATAAGATACAAGTAGTCTCTCATCACTCCTACGCCATGCAGCAGAACCACTTTTTCTGTAAAACAAAGTTTGCCCATATCATGTTAGCAAATCGATCACATTTTTAAAAATGCCATGACTCTTGACTCGTTTAGTCGTTTTATAGAGGGGTCAATCATGACATACTTTATAATAAAAGGGTTAACCTGGGTTATGCTAAACCTTAAACGGATCATGCCAATATACATTTCTATAAGGAGAATGGGTCTAATGAGGTAGAAGTCACTAATTTATCAAAGTCAATCTCCTAAATCATTTTCATTCAAAGACTTAGATTATTCGTGAAATAATTTTGTGATCAGATTGAAGTACAAGATTTCAAAAACTGAGAAAAGGTATTAGCGGGTCAACCCAACCCATCCCAATTAACTTTGAGCCGTATATCAAAAACATCTCACTTCAATCTGAAACTGTTTTGGCCCGTTACCCGATAGTCCGAACCATTGACACCTCTGAACATTAGAAAGCACAAGTCCATGTTCTACTGTTTGATGTTTGTAGCGAGTCTTGAACACATTGACCACTTATTCAGTAGCCAGGCTATTGTAGACATAATACCAAATAAATAAGTTTGTATTTTAAGAAGCCAAAATGCATATGATAGCTTACAGTTTGAGGCTTTCCAAGAGTGGCTGTCCCAGGCTTATTATATGTGGAGTCGGTTTTAGGCGGTGAGTCCGACGTTCCACCAGTCTTTTTCTCGTTCCTAGCCTTGTTAAAGATAACTGTAAATCCCTCAGCTGATGCAGGATCATTCACATCCCAATCACCGAACTTTGGCAATGGTGGACCTTTTTCCTGTAAACAGGTGGAGCCTTTAACCAGAAATCATGTAATTCCGTTACAAGATAAAAAGAATATGTAATCATGTTGGTATGAAAGTAACTTGTGGACCCTATATGCTAAAGAGAGACAAGTGGAACGTAATTAACCTGATGGCTGGACAATAGGCAATTCCGTCATTGACATGATTATGGAATAAGCTCTATACACATAGACACACATAAATACGTTTCCTGGGAGGTCGGGATAACGTTAGGGTATACAGACAATGAGATCAGCTGACATTATACAAGATTACAACCATGCCAATATAAGATATTCCAAACTAGTGGGAAGCGGCTAAAAACATGCAGCTCGACATACGATAAACAGAACATATTTTGGGCCATGCCAGCTTCAGTATCATTGGGAAAAATGAAGCACATTCATCTAAAGCCAGAAATGCTTACAGTCTAGAAGTCGTGATTGAATGTATACTTAGCATTATCAGTTTGGTGTAGGACACCATGTCTCCAGTCCTAATCTTCTTTCTAACATATATGAGCAATCAATATGTAGGCACGTAGCATATTTACAACAACAATTAATCAAACGACATAAGAATGTACAAGTAAGCTCAAGAAATTATGGAGCAAATACACAGAATGATATCCTTCAGGTCTTGATATATAAAATGCATTATGTGTTGTAATTTACCAATTTATTTATACAATCCGCACCAAAAATTAGAATACAACAAAATGGCGCTATCAATAGTAGAGTAATGGCATCCGTAAGATAAGGTTGGTAGGATTGACTAGTTAAAGAAAAAAGAAGCAAGCATGGTGCATACACAAATGTGACAAGAGCATCTAAATCAATTTATTGGTACAGGTAATATACGAGAAGTGAAAAAAGTTGGTCTAACTTCATTATGGGTAGATCCTAACTAAGAATGATTGTTGTGATTACTTGCGAGCCTGTGACAATACTATACACACCGATCAGTAGAATCTTAACCAATATAAGCAACACATTCTAGACACAACACTGACAAGCATGCTATTGCAACTTAGGCAGGTTTTATTGCAAGGGTAAGAGCTCCACCTTAAAACTTTAAGAATCTTTATAGGAATGTCATGTGTGCTGATTTTTAAAAGGCATGAAATCAAAGTACATGTCTTTTAACAATCACCTCAAATAGAAGAAAGACATCTTTTGATTTAATTACTACTAATAACGTACCAAAAAAACCATTAATTTAATAAGAAGATGCCAACAGGGTAACTACAGGACTTAGAAGTAATATATGTTAATTATATAGCTCAAGATTAAGAACATTGTGGATTAGCTTACTAAAAGAGTAAACATTACCTTTTGCTGAAAGCAAATAATAAGTAAGATGATGTGCCATTTAAAGAAGTCCAAAGTCAGAACTTAGTATTACGAGAAGCAACCTTAAAGCTAAATGAATGGATAAGTATTATTCGTCATGAATATCAGGGATGGTAGGGCATATGTTTGTTATACTAGGTTTTCAGGAGATTCAAGGGCCTGTGTCTCTACAGAAGCAAGTAATGAGTTCATCATAAAAGGTTTAAGATCCCAGCCTAAAGATTGTGTGGAAAGTAGAATTAGGTACAGCTAGGCAATGCACATTTAGATAATAAATATCAACAGTTACAGAAGTGAGGTCAAATGACCCTACCATCAACAGAAAAAGGATAGCCTATTCAACAGACCCTCAGTGGATCCCTTGCTAGAAAAGGAGGAGAACTTTGTCCTACATACAACCTTAATTTACCATCTTATGTGATTGAGGTAAAAACAAAGCATGATCCATGGCAAATTATCACATGCAATTACAAAAATAAGACATGACATCTATATGATAAAAACATTGCGCTTTAACTAATCTTTGTGGGGGTTCTGCTAGCAGGTTGGTGGTGGGGGATAAGGGGGGTTCTATAATTGCTTGACCTCTTTTTATAAATACTCCAAAAATCATGTCCCTACAACTCTCACTATTGATTGAATCAAGCTTTTGCCTTACAGACAAAATGATCACAAAGCTTAATTGGTGACCATACATTACATGAAGTGAAAATTTCATATCGAAAAAGGTGCAATCTGCTCGATTAGTCTTCTTATTCTTGAGGAAAAAATGTCATCCATTTCAGATAAGCAGTTAAGATACTGTAAAATTATCAACCCGGTGACTCATTTAAAGATTATATTTCAATAATAATTATATGTCCAGTAAAAATATCCAAGTTCACAATGTAGATAAGTTGCAGATGTTTGTACGTAGACAGTATCCAAAGTTCCCATTTGCATGAGATAAAGTAAGTTCCAATTTTTGTTCATAAAACAAAGTACTCAGAATATACACTTAGTAAATACGCAAAATAATTCTGCTATACAAAAGAGCTAGAAAAAGTTTCGGAATAGTTAAATAAGTCAACAGACTAAGCATCAATACTTCACTCACAGAAAGTATCAAAATGAACCCACTTTTTCACTTTAACAATCACACCGTAAACTAGACCCCAAAATTTAGAAATCACACTATTTGAAGCATAAAAAAAGACACAAAACCGGACCTCCACAAATGGTAATATGGTATTCTCTACGTCAGGATAACCACGCTGTAACCAGCACCAAAATATTAACAGACTACTACACAACGCAGAAACGCTAACTACACTCTCAGCCATTATTTCTCAACTATCCAAATGCTTAAAAAGCGCTAATCGTGTTATAAGCCATAAGCACTTAATATCAACACTAGTAAAAAACATATATGAAATTCAAACTAGAAAAAGACAATTACTTTAGGAAAACATATCAAATATACATTTATATAATACTCTCCATTTTCTTCAATACACATGATCATTTCATTATACATACAACAAAATAAATATATAAAAACAAAGAATTACTACTTATTATAATCCAACATAAACTTACTAATAAACATAAAACATTCAATTCAAATCATGAAAATAATAAATACAAATCCTTAAAAACAAATCTAAACAAGTATAATAATAGAAATATATAGATACAGATTTAGATTTTAAAGAACATACCGCCATGTTGAGAAAGATATGATTTTGAGAAGTTTGTGTTTGTGGGTTTTAAGTGTGGATTTGATAATTTACTTAAAGTTTTTATCTTTTCTATTTTTTTTTTGGGAATTTTTGAAGAATGGAAGAAAGAAGAAGAACCCAATACCTAACTTTTTAGTACAAGCAAAAAAATTTATATATACAGCTGGCTTTTATTTTTATTTTTATTTTTATTCTAGTGGTATATTCTTTCCTTTATTTTCTTCATTGTATTTTCTACATATTCGAGTATGAGAGTTTTTTATTGACAGAAATTTTAATAAAAATTTACTAGTTGAAAAAGATTTAATCAAAGGAAAAATAGATATTATATGGAAATTAGCTTTTCATCATTTTTACGAGTATTTTTTTTCCTAAGGGTGAGATTGGGTCGGTTTTGGCTCAAAACCGAAAACCAAACCGAAACTTTCGGTTTTTGAAAACCAGAAACCATTGGATTCAGTTTTGATTCGGTTCAGTTTGTCGGTTTCTCGGTTCGGTTTGGGTTGGTTTCGGTTTTGTTTCGTTTTTTTTTACAAAATGATATAAATACTAAATTAAAATTTTTTTATATATAGTATTATGTTCGGTTCGGTTTTGAGGCTCGGTTTTTGTATATAAAACTAAAAACCGAGCCGATCTGTTCGGTTTTTGAAAAATCAAAACCAAACCGATCGGTTTGGTTCGATTTTCAGTTTTATTGGTTCGGTTTTTTCCGGTTTTCGGTTTTCCGGTTCGGTTTTTGCTCACCCTTATTTTTTCCCATCTAATTGTAACTCTTTTGTTCTTATTTCAATACCATAAAACCCTAACGGCATTCCGAAGTCCTGCAATGATGCTTAGATCCTAAGAGAACAGGGTTCGAGTCTGAGCAGACGAGGTTTTACCTCCAATTTAACGCGTCCCTTCTGTAGCTGTTAAATTGGTGAGTTTTTATCTTCCCTGAGGTCTCTGACTTCGTGGATCGGTCGCTAGTGACTGCCTGCCTGTATGGATGTAACGGCTAGCCGTCCCGTGCCACGAACGTTAAAAAAATACCATATAACAGTAAATAACAATTGAATTAAAAGAAACAATATATCTTTTCTTCACATGGTTTGAATATCTTATCATTTCGAACTTTCCATAAACTTCACCAAAAAAAAGTCAGTAAAGTCGAAGAAGCCAATATAACTATGGAGGTTAATTTGAGTCAATAATAAAAGTCAAAGGCTCGACCATCATACTCAGATACCTCACTTCCATGTTGTAAACTCTTTAAAGATTTTGTGTAT
Organism: Erigeron philadelphicus; assembly: GCA_024320915.1. NCBI lineage: Eukaryota > Viridiplantae > Streptophyta > Magnoliopsida > Asterales > Asteraceae > Erigeron > Erigeron philadelphicus. Next base: position 26,835,481 of record JANDBE010000041.1, on the reverse strand, counting down.
TAATAAGAGTTGAGTTTAACCACCACCAAATGGTTTAATGGTAAGAAGACTTATATCCTCATAAAAGATGTTAAGTTTGAGTCCTATCCTGGTAATATTTGGAGGTTGGTCACATGTTGAACCGTCAATACTAAACCCAACCCAAGACCCGACCTAAAATATACCCGAAAAAACAGACTAGAGTTGTGAAATCTTGACCCGACAATCATTAATCTAATTGTTTTTTAAGTTTGTATAATTTCTTTTAATGGGTCACCTACCATCTCAGTTGATTCGACAACTCAATTTTCAACTCGTTAATGAACTCAAATCCATCATTTATTTAATTAATACTTATGGTGAATCTAAGTGAGTTTTCCTCTTTTGATCTTTGGATAATAGAGGTTTTAGATTGTGGATGTTAGCTTTTGAATTAGTTAGGCACATACTGTAAGCTCTTATGATCCGTATATAGGGTACACTTCGTGCCATACAGATAATGTCGCC
>JANDBE010000041.1:26733334-26743726 GCA_024320915.1 Erigeron philadelphicus | reverse complement strand
AAGTCACTTTATCCAACCTACCTTCTGCACAATGTACTTTATACAAGGATAATATCTATTATCTGTGTAATAGTAAATAAAGTAAAAAGGTCTTTCTCGTAAGTACTTTACACTGATGGTTCTCCAGTCTTGATCTGGTTAGAATGTCACTGGGCTTCGCTACCATGGTCATTCTCTATCTTCCATATGATGTCTTCGACTTCATCTGGAATGTCTTCAGGTGTATGATCAGATCTTTAACTCGAGGAAGTCATCAATGGCAAAAACTGTACATTGCAACTGGACTTCAATATTTCTGGACAAATCTTTAAGTTTCAAGATGCAGCTAGAGACTGGCCAGTTTTCAGCAAAACTGGTCCTAACATAAATGAATACTAAAACAACTCACTTTTCGTTAAGTTCAAACATAAACATTCAATACAAAATCCATAATCAATATATCATAGATAAACTCTTATATGTAGGGGAAGAATCACTTAGGCATAATGTCATATTTAAACAGGAAGCAACAACAATAATATGAGAAATGCATTCCAAAACCTAAGTCTAGATATGCTAAAGTCCACCATGCTATTCTCCTTAGCCACTTCTAATACGGTTCATTTGCTCACCTAAAAAGATACTTAAAAGCGTTAACACAATGTTTGGTGAACTCGTATATTTTTAGTGTGTGTTGAATTAGTTACTCGAAAGCTCCACACAGAAAATAGTTTCACAAATATAGTTGGCTACTACACAAAGCTTAATTTGTCCCGGTTAAATTTTATAATGGAACTCGCTTCACAGCCGTATCCTATGCGAGGGAATCCTATTTGAATTAATAATAGAGCCTGCTTTAATAACCGAGTCCTTTTAAACAACAACCGGTTCCTTTTAGCTATAATAAGACCCGCTAATTCTAATTAGAGCCCGCTTCTTTTTCTTTTTGCGCCAATTTTGATAGAACCCGCCTCTTTTGATAACCGAGTTCTATTTAGCATGAATGGTTATACAATATTGTACATTGATTATTCTATTACAACAACCTACAAATATATATCAAGATATAGATAACAATGGGAATAACAATATGTTTTGTTTCTTTATCAATAGCCAAAACTCAAGATAAGGAGTTGACATTTACAACGTCGAAAGTATATCAAGCATCATGAAAGCAGGTCTCTTGTGATTCAAACATAATGTAAACTCATGATACCTCCTTACAACAAAAAGACTCATATCTAACACATCTTTTGCTAACTAATGTGGAAGCTCAAGAACATCCCAAAAAATCTTCAATGAATATTAATCCTTCACAAAATATTCCCAACATTACATACTCTTGGCTGCGAAAAAAAAGAAAAAAAAAACATTAAGGATTTCAAAGCTTGGATAATTATCTAAAAGTAATTAAGACATGTTTAGGTTTACCTGGGTAACCTGGCATGCTTTTCATGACCACTTGAGGCTAGTATATACCATTGCATAATTGAAGATAGATATATGGGATAAGTATGTTCTTTACTTGTTTGGTAGAAACTAAACATTGGTTAATGGTATCATATGGTTGGAGTTCAATATGGGACAAATTTATACAATAGACATGAAATATTTGTCAAAACTATAGGTCATAACCAGTATGAGGTAGAGAGCCATAAAGAGCATATATTGTTCAATACTACTATATAGAATATTGTGAAACATAGTATAAAGCGGGTAACATCATACCTGCTATTGCTCCTTCTCAACTTGAACTGGTTACCCGACTTACGCTTTTGCCCATAGTCACATGGATCGCGGTACGAAACGATACGCGAAACGAAAACGGGTACGGGATTCGTTGGTCTCTAAAATCCGGTACGAAGGGGAGTAGGCTCATTTTGGAACGCCAATAATTAGGTACGCGATACGCTGTACGTAAATTGGGTAGAAAGATTAAAAAAACAAAATTTTTTTAATAAAAAGTACTTATTCATACTGAAATATAAAAGTCTTTTATTATCAAAGCTCATAAAATAACATAAACTTTGGAAACTAATCCGATAATCTCTTGTAACGAGAACGCCTTAATTTCGCGTTTTGGATCGTGTTCCAGCTACGTTTGGTACGATTTTGTACCGTGTTTCTGTACGATCGTTTTGGTTCGAAAAACAGAGGTAAGTTCCCAGTTCCTGTTACTATGGCTTCACCATTATACGGTGAGGTTTCCCTGATGTCGAATACCGACTAAATGTTCGAAAAATGGAGGTTTTCCCGCCATCGGGTATTTGAAATAGGCAAATCTACTTCGATGGAGCTTTGTAGTGTGGACCCGGTTAAGATAATGTATGCTAGACCTCCCGCTATCGAATCACGACAGAAAGTTTGCAACAAAATTCACAATACTAAAAAAAAAACCTGAAAAAATACACAATGATGTAACATTCCTCTATAAAATAATTAAATTAATAAATTAGTATCCTAAAGAAAGACTCCTCCAAACTCATTGGAGCTTGGAGAATAAAGCATATTTCAATTTTCAACTGTGCAACACATACTAATCTTTTGCTCCACCAAAAACCATGGTCTCTGAGAGTGAATAATAATGACCCATTGTCTGTTTTTATTTGAAAGATAAAAAGGACAAAAAGGGCCTTCTATCAATCATGCCAAAGCTGTTAAAATCATGTTACCTGCCCTCTGTCTTCGTAACAAGTTATATATATGTATATCTATCAAATTCCCTTTTCTTCATAAAAAGAAAATAAGGTAAACAAAGACATTGGCATGTATAGTTATGTTTAAAAACACTTGATCACTACTTTGGTCTTCCACTATCCTGTTCTTTATTGCTTTTAATGATTTTTTGAGTGTTTAAGTTGGACCATAATGAGTTGGTTATCCTTTTATTGAGTGTTTAAGTTGTGTTCTTGATTGCTACAAGTTTTCGTGTGTGTGATAGCTTTGTAACATAGTTTTTAAGTAATGGGTAATGTTAATGGCGGAGACGAAAAAAGAAAACAGCAAGAGGATTACTACACGCTTCAACCCTCCACGCCTTCTCAGTTTCCTTTGAGTGTCACTCCTCAGGTAACTCAAGCTTGTATACGTGTTCTTAACGTTTTGTTACTTGCAAATTTGGATCTTTAATAATGGACTAAGTATCTTTATGCAATGAAACTTTTCTACACTAGAATTGAAGGGTTTTTATAAATGGGTAAATGAAAAAGGTTTTCCCAGTATAGGTTATCCGACGAAGGTGAGTCTTTCAGATCTATGCAACCTAAATTGGTTATCCCCGCGACTATTTCCTATAATTCTGTCAAATGTTTGCTAGAAGTTCAATTAGAAGGCGAGAATTGGTAAATCTTTTGTGGCAAAATGAAAATGTTGGAAGCGCATTTTAATTTGCTAGAACAAAAAATTTAAAGTAAGCTATGCAAATGTACACACCAAAAAGGTCCATCGCTTTTGGCCAAACAATTGTCTTAAATTGTTAAATTTTGCAAGATATGGTGTTTTTTTCTTGATATAGTTAGTAGCTCATTATTTTACACACAAACATTGTTTGATTTTTGTTCAGCCAGAAGTTGTGCAAAGAATTTCACTACTTTTCGGAACTTGAGAGTTGAGACTGAACATTTACCCATTGACATTTCTGTATAATGCGTTTAGTTTGTATAGAGATTATTGCATTCTGACTATGTTGTGAAATTTGTAAAATCGTGGTACAAAAAGCCGTTGTGGCTAAGCTAACAGTCTACCATGATTAGTATGTTTACACCACACGTGCACACACACTAATATCTTAAATATATTGATTTTTTCAGGAAACTTTTTCTCCTTCACGAAATCCTAATCAGAGTGTGCAGATTGAAAGAAATGAGTTCAAAGAGACATCAACGCAATACAGATTTGCTGGTCAAGAAAAGAGAATACCGATAGTTATCAATTGGATTCATGGTGGCACACAAGTTGCCATCGAGGGATCATGGGATAACTGGATGACAAGGTTCTCAAATTATTGCTACCTCCCTCTCATAGTTTTTGTTAGAAGTGACAGTGGTGACCAATTTACTTATAAATGGGTCAATTCGGGCTATATTTTTATCTCAAATGGGCCAAAGCAGTAAATCAATAAAAGTTAGCTAAAAAGTTAATTGGTTCAAAAGTGTTTTGCATCCACCTTATTTTCAAAGTTATCCGATTTGACCCATTACCCAACCCGTCTAAATTGCCCATTTTGCCACTTTTAGTTTTTCTGGTAGCTTGATGAGTATTATTGAATCTTTTGTTTGATCAGGGAATTATTAGAGGGTTCGGGAAATGATTTCTCTATCGTTAAGGTACTAAATGTTGGAGTTTACTATTATCGTTTTGTTGTTGACGGGCAGTGGACTTATGCTCCTGATTTACCACATGAGCGCGATAATATGGGGAATGAATTCAATATATTGGAGTTGAAGGTATTCTTCATTAGATACATATTGTCTAGTTTCTTTGTTATGATTAATCTTTGCAAAATATAATGTTTCTTCTTCATATTTTGGATCAAACGGGTCATGTCTTGCACTATCATTTCATTATTTGCATATTTCCTTTGGAGTTTGCAAAATCCGCATGCAGAACCTATTACCTAATGGGTTAAAACAGGTTTTCACCGAAAAGGATTACTTTTACCATTGGCTGGAATTCATAAAGGTTGGGCTGGGTTGTGGTGCAAACTCTGTCTTTTCTAATTAATATATACATGTAATAATTAGTTAATATGTACAGAGGTTTGAACAAAAGGAAACCAGAGGTTGTATGACTTAAAAACAAAATAACCTTTCACTGAGTTCCTAGCTTGTCATCGGAATCCGCTTTGACCTACTCGTATTTGATTTGTTGTAATAAATACAACTCAAATCAACCCATTAAGCAGGTCTAAATGGATACTGCTATATATTTTTCCTGGTTTTTCAAATGGGAAGTGATTTTCGTACCATATATTTTGATGGATTTACCACAAATGTGCATCACCGGCTTGTACTGTCAGCTATACAATATGTACATTGTGGTACATTAATCAAAGATAGTGGTACAAATATCACTTCCTTTTTCAAATAGACAGGTTAAGAGATTAGAGGAAATATAAGTTAACAGGAAGTCATGAGGCTTACGAGATTATTTCTATGGCTGTTTCCTAACCATTTCCGTTGCCAACTCTAGATGTTACTTAACCTAGTTAGTTTTTTGAACTTGAGACCACTTGTGGAAAATCAGGTTTCCTGATCAGCTATGTTACCTTGGTCCTTGGAGGTGATTTCAAAAGGTGTTAAAGTCATTCTAAAGATTATGTATTCTGACTTGACCTTTGTGAACTATTAGTTTCAATAGTTTAGTTTCCCTGATAGAAAGATGAATAAAGATTATAGCCACAAAGCAAAAAAGAAAAGAAAACAGCCCAGTTTTTGATAATTTTGAAAGGTTTTGACTTTTTAACATTTCAGGATAGTTACCCCGAAAAGGTGGACAGAGATCAAGAACCCGAATGTCCTTCTTCACCTGTGTCAAGCTACAACAATGGATTGCTCACCTTAGAAGATTTTACCGAGAAATTTCCTGAATTGCCCCCGTTGCTAGAACAAATGCCTCTAAATCAGCGAATTTCTTCCAAGAATCACCAACGAGCTCTTCAGAAGCCTTTATCAGCCAATCTGAACCATTTGTATATAAAGAGAGACAACACCAATCAACCCATTGTTGCTTTGAGTTCATCACAGAGATTTCGTACCAAATTTGTGACAACAGTTCTTTACAAGCCATTCAAGAAAGGAAGAAAGTAAAATATTTTTTTTTTCTAGTTTCTTGCTTTCTTCTGTTTTTTGTTGCGGATTTTTAGAATTGTAAGTCTTTTGAGCTTATAAATCAGGACAAAGATAGGATCATTTTTAAGTCTTCTGTTTTTTGTTGGAGATTTTCTCAAGGTTCGATCTCATGAACATGATTTTGCAAGTCACTTGTCAAACACTGAAAACGGCAACCTATATAGTGTGAAAACTTGTCCTTGTTTTCTATGTTTTCCTTCGGTTCCATAAACATGGTTTTTACATGTTTTACTATATTTCTTACCTTTTGCTTATAATAGAAAAATTGGACATGAGACTATGGCATTATATATGGGTAAAATACCTTAATAGCGTTTTTGTTTTCATTATCCCGTAAGGTTTTTAATTCATAAAAACCAACGGGAACACTGAACTGTCACACACGTGAGATATAAATTAAGCTTGCGTAGCTAGTCAACAGAATAGAAAAAGGAAAATGTTTCTCATGATGGTAGCATAGTCGTGGCGGTTGACATGGAGCAAAAAATTTAGAGGTTAGGGGTTTAGATCACGCACCATGACGTCCCTTTTACCATAGTGTATGTAATTTAAGGTATTTACCTTGATTCATGTTGGCTGTGAGACCAACCGGTTGAGGCAGATAATGAGTCTGTTATTTATTTATGTAATAAACCATGCCAAGGTGAAATCTGAAGTGGCACGCTCAAGCCACCCCGGAACGAACCTAGGAGTAGGCATCTCGCCAAAAGCTAAAAACGTCGTGCCAAGAGTAGCTAGGTATCCTTGTTGCCAGTCACATGGTAGCACATTATACTAATATTTTTAGTTCAATAAATATGTGACATATTTAAATCTGTGAGAAAAATAAAACGAAAAACGCTACAACATTATTAAGTGGGTAGATAGTGTTTCTACAATGGCGGCCATTGCTAGAAACTAGAAAAGTGTAGTTGTCCTGCCATCCCAAGACTTCAAAAATTCCAAGTCAATATCATAACCAAAAATCTTTTTAATTTTTTTCTCTCAATAAAAATATTATTAGTGTATACAAATGTTGTGTTTATAAATCAACCTACACACGTTGATTATATAAACCAGTGAAACTTTTTGTTTCTATTTATTAGAAAAACAATCATACAACCATTTACCCAATATCTACGTAGTTGACGAATCATCACACATGATCAGCCCAAATTAAAGGGTTGATTACCGTAAGCGTGGACCGATTTTCTAAGTATATGAGATGATTGCCATAATCATTTTTATATAGGTTGATCAGTATTGACAATAATTATAGACACAAGTAACGCTTTTGTATGTATATACTGTAATTAAGTTGGCATGTAGAGTCCATTGTGACATACTGAATTGCTACTAGACATATATTAGCGTCGAAATATGAATCAACGCTAGAAAAAAATATCTACTAAAACACTAATGCTAACAATTGTTTTTCACTAACAAGTAGTTATGGCACTGGTTTTGTTTGGTGGCAGAAGATTGTTGCCATGCCATGACTCGTGTCGCATTCTTTCTTTAATTTTTGTTATAAATTCGGCACACTTCTTGTTCAATTCCTCTGTTTCAAATTCTACATTTGACTCCCCTGCTTTTTGTTCTTCAACTAGACCATTTTGATATTCAATTAACAATACCCGATTCTCATTATGCTCAACATTCTCATCGTCTTGTTTGATTACTTCGTCATGTTTTTCTATCGCGACTATTGGCTCTGATGATATAAGCATTGGCTGATGTTTGATGTCATATTGATTCTTTTTTGGTGAAGAAACGTGGGTCGAGTTGAAATTGTTAATTAGGAGAGCAAGGATTCCATTGCAGAGAAGGAAGATGTAGTGTTTATCATTGTAATCGGTGAAAATGGAGAAATTGTGAATGTATAAACATAGAGATACAAAAGATGAGAACAAGAAGATGCATATTAAGATTGACAGTATATTGATGTTGAGCTTGAAAAAGTGGGCTTTTAGTGGTGATTGAATGCTTTGTTTCTTGCTCATTCTTGTATGTAAAGAAGGGGATGGTGGTTTTAGACTTTTAGTTATGGAGTGATATCCATATCTTTGTGTCTATATATAAGTTTTAAAAGGGATGAAGTTACTAAATTACCCTTGGTCACCATACAAATGAAACAACTTATTTGATACGTCAAAAAACAAAAATATCTTGTTTTCCAACAAAATAAATCTGTATATCTTAATGATGTGTTGTAACATTTTAGACGATTTCTATTTTCTACATATATCGGTCTTGCATTGAAGTGATTTAATGTTTATAAGGCTTTGGGCTTGTTTAGCTAGCAACGACGAGCCCACGCCATTACGGTGGTCACGGGGTCAAACTCTTGGTTTCGACCATGTCGATCTCCATGTAAATTAAAATGGTATGTTTGCCATGAATGAATTTACACAAATATAACAAAAACAAGATTACATAATCTTGGAATTGATACGTTCGTTGCATCACAGTCACACTTTAGTTATGTAAAAAATATATTATTTCTAATTCCCTTAAAGATACGGAAGGATCATTATATTTTTGGTGGTCATCTTAAATCTTACAACGTAATAGAAGACGAAGAAGAAGTCAAAGTCTAGGTAAGTCAACTTATACTTTAGGAAAGAGTTAGAAAAGTGGGCCCAGCTTTGGTCGGATGACTCGGATTTTGAAAAAATTAGCAAGAAGGAACCTTCGCTTCCAACAACAAACAAAATCATTGACTTTGACTCACATGAAAAATACTTGTAATAGATTCCTGTAAAATTGTATTTCAAAAATTAAGAGATTACAATAAATTCAATCCTGTAAATGGTAACACTTTAGAAAAAATTACATTTAAAATTGTTATTCCATGTTCATATGAAACCATCCGAATATATAGTAGATTGAATTAACAAAGTTATACTTAACTTGCTTTTTGAGTAAATATATTGATCGACAATATAGTTAAAGTTAAATCTAATATTAAAAAGTAGGAAAAAATCCATAAAGTGTTAACTTTTTTACTTAATTTTTTTTTAATAACCAGTCGAATACATCTGGGAATATCTCACCGTATAATGGTGAAACTCTGCATGTTCTCTAGACTATGAGATGTAGACCATAATCCGTTATAGGTTATTCAAAGGAAAAACCTTCAAGAAATGTCACTATAAAGAGTCGAACCCATTATCTAAGGTAAAACAAGGATGACTCCAGCCAGGTCATCTGGCTTTCATTGTCAAAATTTTGGACCATTTTTCGATTTGTGCGTGTCATTCTTGCACAAGCCGTGCTAATCTTCTCTGCATCGTTCCAACTTTATCGAATGTCCCCTAAGGGCCATGCAAAATATTCTAATCTAGAGAACCTATTTAGAATTTGTCTATCAATTAAATGGATTTCGTTTGTAAGTTTTTTTTTTTTATAATAAAAGTAATGTAACTAGTTTTTAGTTTTAGACCCTGTTAAGTGTCACGTAAGGTTATCATATACGGCATTAAAAAAAACTAACGTAGAGATTTAACCTAATAACTTTATTTCGTATATATCATATTGGCGCATACATTTGATATATAAGAACGATATATAAGAACGATATCAGTGGCGGAGCCAGGATTCTGAGTCTGGGGTCGCCAAAAATTTTTTTTTGAACACCATATACTAACAAGCGTAAAATCGAACTACAAGATTATAAGATATAAAAAAATATAACTACATCGTAAGTCATAACTTCACAATAGATTTTTCATTCAGATAGTTTGAGTTGCACACGACGCTCTCTTACATCACCAAAATCATCTAGAATTGAATCTAAACTAAAAGTTCGAGCAATATCCTTCTCAATATAGATAACCAGGCTGTCAGCAATAAAGTCGTCACTCATTCTATTGCGCAGTCTAGTTTTCACAATTTTCATGGCTGAAAATGCACGCTCGGTAGTGGCAGTAGACACGGGAAGGGTCAACACAAGTCGAATCAACCTATCAAGAAGATAATAGTGACTTGCTTTTCCAGTTTTTGCTAAGGCTTGACATAGTTCAGCAATAGATTCCAAGTTTCCCAACAATGGATGATCCTTTACATCGGCTTCAAAATACCTCAATTGAAATTCCAAAACCTCTAATTCTTTTTCAGTAAAATCAGTGGAATAATATTTCTTGGCAAGTTTGCAAATAGCATCTATCTTGAATGATTTATAACCCTCTCTTGGATCCAAAGCTGAGCTCAATTCTAACAACTCCACAACTTTCTCATGAAACCTAGAATCAAGTTCTTGCAACTGAAAATCAATTGCTTCATTGAATATATCAAAATGGAAGTGGTGCCTTTTGGTAATTGTATCATGGTTCTTTCGGCCCCTCCCTACATAATAAGGAGCATCTAAATCAGGAACATCCACACCATGCTTCTCACAAAAGTTGGTGACTTCATCAAAAAAAGAATCCCATTTGTCATCTCTAAGGGTTTTAATAAGCTCTTTTGTTTTAGAAACCAATGAAACTGCACTTAAAATGTCTTGAGACTTTTGTTGTAGAGCTTGACAAAGAACTTCAGTGATCCCAAATATGTGCTTCATCAAATGTAAGATGAAAACAAATTC
>JANDBE010000041.1:26635818-26647137 GCA_024320915.1 Erigeron philadelphicus | reverse complement strand
CTCGCGTAATTTTTAAATTGTAGGTATGACCAGTGTAGTTTCGAACAAACCTCAGGTATGATTTTTGTAATTTACCCAAGATAAAATGTAAATGTATTTTTTGTGCTTAAATTGGAGATACATGTGTATTTTGTGTTAAAGTTTTTTTTTGTTTTTTTGGTTTTCTTAAAAGAACAAGAATTGTTAAAAAAGAATTTAGGGCGGAGGTTGGGACGCAAAATCTAAACGGTAATTTAAATATTTAGGGCGGCAAATCCAACATTTTTCTTCAAACTGCTATCAAATCCCTATATCTTATCACACAAATAAAAAATTAACACTAAAATTACTATATTTATATTCCATCAACAATCAAAAATGCTCCAACTTACCACATCTTCTTGTAATTCTATTGAATTATATCCTTTTAAAATTTGCACAAACCCAATTGAACCATCTCAATTACATGCTATATCCATCAAAACATCAACTTTTAACAACCCCATTATCTCATCTCGCCTTATATCTCTTTACACGAACTCGAAAACCCACAATCTTGATCATGCCCGGAAGGTGTTCGACGAAATGTCTGACCCAACTTTGTTTTCCTGGAACACCCTTATTAAGTGTTACGTCGAAAACCAACGTTCCCAAGAATGTTTGGTTATGTTTGTTGAGTTTGTTTCGCGGTCTGGGTTGATCCCTGATGCGTTTACTTTGCCTTGTGTGATTAAAGCGTGTGGGAGATTAGTGGGTGTGAAAGAAGGTGTGCAGATTCATGGGTTGGGATTGAAGTTCGGGTTTGGGGATGAATTGTTTGTGCAGAGTAGTTTGGTTAGTATGTATTCAAAGTTTAAGGATATTGTGTCTGCAAGGAAGGTTTTTGATGGGATGAGTGAGAAAGATTTGGTTTCGTGTAATGCGTTGATGGATGGGTATGTGAAGGTTGGTGAGATTGGTTTGGCAAAAGAGTTGTTTGATGAGATGTCGGAAAGAGATGCTGTTTCATGGACTGTGATGGTTGATGGTCTGTCGAAATGTGGGAATGTTGATGATGCGAGAATGATTTTTGATGAGATGCCAAGTAGGAATTTGCCGTCTTGGAATGCTATGATTAATGGGTATATGAAGGCAGGTGAGTTTGTTTCTGCACGGAGATTGTTTGATCAAATGGGGGAGAAAGATATAATCACATGGAATTCAATGATAGCAGGGTATGAATTGAATGGAAGGTTTTCAGAAGCTTTGAAGATGTTTACCGAGTTGCTAAATTTAGGATATGTACCTACTCCAAGTACTTACGTTAGTACATTATCCGCTATTTCATGGCTAGCTCTGCTTAGCAAGGGAAGGTGGGTTCATTCTTATATGGTTAAAAATGGACATGAAGTAGATGGTGTGCTTGGTACTTCACTCATTGATATGTATTGCAAGTGTGGGAGCATTGAGAGTGCTCTAACTGTTTTCAAAGTTATACGCAAGAAAAAGTTGGGTCATTGGACCGCTATAATAGTAGGATTGGGAGTGCATGGACAAGCTAAGCGTGCTCTTGAATTATTCCTTGAAATGCTTAGAGTTAACATCCGGCCTAACGCTATAACTTTCATAGGTGTGTTGAATGCTTGCAATCACGCGGGTTTGGTTGAAGATGGCAGAAGATATTTTGATATGATGGTAAATGATTATGGAATACAACCCACAGTCGAGCATTATGGTTGTCTTGTAGATATTCTTTGTCGAGCGGGCCATCTTGAAGAAGCACAAAATGTGATAGAAAAGATGCCTATGAAACCAAACAAGGTTATCTGGATGAGCTTGCTCAGTGCTTCAAGAATCTATAAAAATATGGAAATTGGGGAATATGCTGCTCACCATTTAATAGAAATCGATCCAACATATATTGAAAGTTACGTGCTATTGTCTAATATGTATGCTGCCGCTGGTAATTGGGATAAAGTTTCACATGTTAGAGAAAAAATGAAAAACACAGGTGTGAGAAAAGATCCGGGGTGCAGTTTAATAGAGTACGAAGATGAGGTTCATGAGTTCATTGTGGGTGATCAATCACATCCCCAGACTAACGAGATATACCTTAAGTTGAGAGAAATGAAGGAACGATTGAAATATGCAGGGCATGTACCCGATAAATCCCAGGTTTTGCTGCATATCCAAGGGGATGATCAAAAGGAAACTGAACTGGAAAGCCATAGTGAGAGGCTAGCTATTGCTTTTGGGCTAATTAATCTGAAACCTGGAATCCCAATCCGAGTAGTGAAGAATCTTCGTGTCTGCAACGACTGTCACTCAGTTACGAAACTTTTGTCAAAGATTTACAATCGCGAAATTGTTGTTAGAGACAACAGTCGCTATCACCATTTCAAAGATGGATCATGTTCTTGCATGGATTATTGGTGATGCTGTGAACCATTATTAAAGGTGGCAAGATGGCCAGGTTAGGAGCTTGGGTAATGGGTCAAACATGGTCATTTTTTGGTAAGGTCAAATGGGTAGGGCTTGTCAAATATTTTCAAAAAATATTCAATGTGGTAATAATGATTTACGGATAAATTGTTACAATAATTATCTGAATCTTGGAATAAAAATGGTTTATCAGGTTGTATGCCTTAAAAGCTAGATTAAGGGGCGACTTTCAACCCATTTGACTCATTTCCCTTCTACTTATTTCATTTTATTTTACCTGTTTGCGATAAAAATAAACAACCCAGCTCCACTCATTTATAAGTAAATGGGCTATGGACCAAAATTGCAACCGCCATCTGATATCACCTTTCGACATGACTCTATGGATAACGAGAGTTGGTTTTCGATTCAGCAACAACTTTGAATGCACCCATTTTGAGGTCAAGTTACAGTCTCAAGTCTATACTAAATGAATATGCCATCCTTGGCTATGTCAGGGTAATGTGCGGAACCTTCCTTTTGTTTCTCAAAGCGATATCATGGATGTTCCGAGAACAAAGTAGTAAACTTCAGTATGGATATGCTGTCACCGGCTATTGTAAAGGTAATGCCCGAAACCTAAACCTAAATCAGTAGCCTATTAGACTATTACCATGGACGTTGTTTATTAGGCACAACTTTGTTTGTTGTTTTTATCGTGTTAATCATGTAAATTCTAAGTTTCATTAGTCCCCAGTGTTTTCTTTTGCAGTTTTGCTTATAGTGTAGCCTAGTTATCAATATTTGCAATGTAGAGTCATGTCATTTAAATGTTCAACCACACACGAATGACATATGAAGCTAGAAAAATAAAATCTTTTGCTTGTGATATTGCATAACAATCACCAAAATTACAAGTAGTCAACTCATTTTCCGGGCACAAAGTTGGTAGCATAAGCCCATGCATTGTTAGCTACTGGATCACTAAGATGATCAAACAGGTTTTCAATCGGGCCCTTTCCTGTTACAATGGCTTGAACAAAGAACCCGAACATCGAAAACATAGCCAATCTACCGTTCTTTAGCTCCTTAACCTTCAACTCAGCAAATGCTTCTGGGTCATCAGCCAATCCAAGTGGGTCAAAGGACCCTCCTGGGTAAACCTTGTCTAGCCCTTCACCAAGTGGGCCTCCACCAACCCTGTACCCTTCAATTAGTCCCATAAGGACAACTTGTGATGCCCAGATGGCTAAAATGCTCTGGGCATGGACTAAGTTTGGGTTTCCAAGGTAGTCTAGCCCACCTTCTGAGAAAATCTGGGAACCGGCCTTGAACCAAACGGCTTCACCGAATTTAACACCGTTCTTTGAAAGAACTTCAGGGAACACACAACCGAGGGCACCAAGCATGGCCCATCGAGAGTGGATAACCTCAAGCTCACGGTTCTTGGCGAATGTCTCGGGGTCAGCCGATAACCCTGCAGTGTCCCACCCATAGTCACCTGGGAATTCACCAGTTAGGTATGATGGGGTTTGCTCAGAAAATGGGCCCAAGTACTTTGGGCGGTCAGGACCGTACCTGTAAACACAATTATAGTCCTAGTTAGTTTCTATTCATATAGATTTAAAGTATATGAAAATATGATTGGAACTTTATATTACCAAATGCTTTGTGGTGCACTTTTGACTGTGCGCCGCATGGTGAAGCGGCCTCCATTGAAGCTGCCGCTCTTCTTGACAAGCTCGTTTTGTGGCTTCAATGCCGCCTGGCCGGCGAATGCCGAGTGTTGGATTGTAGAAGTTGCCATTTATTTAAAGGGAATGTTGTAGAGATAGTAGTTTGTTTGAAGAGAGTTTGTTGTAGATGTTAGTAAATGGGAACTGTTATATAAGGAAGTTTGATGGATCAGGATGTGACGAATAAGCTATATCTGATTGGCTTACTGGATTTGGTTTCTGATTTTGAAGGTGAGATGGAGGTCCTTCTTCTGCCAAGTCAGCTCCTGGTGCTTTGATTCTTAGCCACTAAAAAAGATATGACCACAAAAATATGTGGCCAACTTTCACATCATTTTTCCTACATTACAAAAAAATATAGATTTTAGTTTACACTAGTAAACAAATCGGCTAAGATTATACAAATAATTATTATAGTGAAACAATCCAATATCTAAAATTAAAAATATCAATGCATGAATAAAGGTGGCAATTAGGGGGTGTTTATGTTAGCTTTCTATATAGTTTTTAGCTCATCAGTTTATCATCTAAATATCAACCAATGTGACTTTTAGAGCTTATAAGCTATATAAAGTGAGTAGTAATCTGATACAAGTCTGAAGGTTACATGTAAGGAGTGACATATAACGAATAAGTCCCAAGCTGAGCACGTGATAAGCTTCACCGGTATAGTCCTAATCGTGATAAAGTTGTTACAACTGATTACTAGTTAATTAGTCCATCAAATATATAAATAGGGATCGGACCATAGTTTTCATTCATCCAATAAACTTGTAACAGAATTTTTTTCTCTCTGTATTTTAAACTCTAATTTAGTTGTTGAATATATTTCAGTTTTATCCCCAGTTTAATATAACTTTGGGTATTTGACTTAGTTCCTTCACTTCGTCTAGGATACAATGAACTCATAAAAGATTATAAATTAAATGGAACCCAGTATATAACGGGTTCTTGCTATGCGTAATTAGAGTGCGTCAATGTCAACGATACCTGATCTCGCCATCAACAGAGTATGAGACAGGTAGAATGCAGTTAGAGTGTTTATTTAGAGATCATTTCTTATCGTAGCTACTTATCAACTCTAGTTGGATGGCTTGTCACAACGTTTGTTAAATCATAATAGTTCTTACCAAGTTTTGACTCTTCTCCAGTGACCAAAGTGTCCACAACAGGTTTGATGTGTTAGTAAATGGACAGGGGCGAAGGGTGTCTTGCGGATATTTGAGACCTGGCCTTAGAATTTTGCAGCCTCTAACTTGTACCACTGAACTAGTACATATCTATAAGAAAAAATTTCTATAGCTTTCGATATGTGTTACTTGTTGAGTCAAATTGTTAGTATCTATGTATCAAAAAAATACGAGTAGTTACTCACTTACTCATATCCTTTAAAGCAGATCTCTTTGGTTGTTGTTTTGATGCCTTCTATAAAACAGTATTGGTCGAAGTATTGGACCTGGTGGACTTCTTTATTTCCAACCTCTTTTTGTACGTTGAATCGGTCATTGCTATCATTTAATCTAACCGGAATAGAATTATGAAAAAAAAATCTCTTTCTCCTTTAAAGTACATAATCACAGCCTGTAGACCTATGGCTAACAAGACGATTTCACTAAGACTACACCACATGTTGATAATATAGTTAACTCCATTTAGAAAATTTTATCTAAAGCCTCCAAAACTTCAAAAACAGACCTGTAAGTAGGGCTGTTGGACGTCAAAGACTCTTCTACGTATGGCTGTATGCCTTTAAGATTATATGTGTAATGAACTTTGGCATGAATATTTTGTATCCGCTATTGATCACCGTGGAGAATGCACTAAGTACTAATACCAGGCTCTTTCTCTTTACCATTAACTTCTTGACATTGAACTTTTTTTCATAATCTTTCCCTTTACCATTGAACTACAACTTTCTCTTCATATTCCTTGTAGCTTGCATATTTTTTGAAAATGGACATTGGTAAATTTTGTGAAAAGCATACGTATATACATACATTCAAACATAATTGTTTCTCAATTACACAGTTGCAGCTTTTAATTGCATGATAATCACTGAATTTACATATATATAACTCATTTTCCAGGTACAAAGTTGGTAGCATAAGCCCAAGCGTTGTTGGCAACTGGATCACTAAGATGGTCAAACAGGTTCTCAATCGGGCCTTTTCCTGTTACAATAGCCTGAACAAAGAACCCGAACATGGAAAACATTGCCAACCGTCCATTCTTAAGCTCCTTAACCTTTAACTCAGCAAATGCTTCTGGGTCATCAGCCAATCCAAGTGGGTCAAAGGACCCTCCTGGGTAAACCTTGTCTAGCCCTTCACCAAGTGGGCCACCACCAACACGGTACCCTTCAATAAGTCCCATAAGGACAACCTGAGAAGCCCAGATGGCTAAAATGCTCTGGGCATGGACCAGGTTCGGATTGCCAAGGTAGTCTAGCCCACCTTCTGAGAAAATTTGGGAACCAGCCTTGAACCAAACTGCCTCACCGAATTTGACACCGTTCTTTGAAAGAACCTCAGGGAACACACACCCAAGAGCACCAAGCATGGCCCATCGAGAGTGGATCACCTCGAGCTCACGGTTCTTGGCAAATGTCTCGGGGTCAGCTGATAACCCTGCAGTGTCCCAACCATAGTCACCTGGGAATTCACCAGTTAGGTATGATGGGGTTTGCTCAGAGAACGGGCCCAAGTACTTTGGGCGATCTGGACCATACCTGTCAACCCAATTATAGTTATGATTAGTTTCCATTGCTATAAGTTTGAAAATAGATAAATATAAACATGAATGAGTTTTTTTTACCAAATGCTTTGTGGTGCACTTTTGACAGTGCGTCGCATGGTGAAACGGCCTCCACTGAAGCTGCCAGTCTTCCTAACAAGCTCATTCTGTGGTTTCAATGCCACCTGACCGGCGAATGCTGAGTGTTGCATTGTAGAAGTTGCCATTTGTTGACAAGATGATTAGTGTGTAAGAGGAGGGTGTGTTGTAGGTGTTAGTAAATGGAGCAAAACTGCTATATATATAAGGAACATAATAAGTTTGATGGATTAGGATGTGTACAACTCAGCATCATCTTATTGGTTTACTTTAGTTGGGTTCTGATTCTGAGGATGAGATGTAGGTCTTTTTTGTGATGTGGCTTTCAGATTTCTTGTCATGTTGATTTTATAAACCACCCAAAGTTAAATGTAGAATAACTGTTTTAAAGTGTTCCCTTTTTCGGGCGATATGAGAAATCTAACAAAGTTATCAACCCCGCTTTTTTTTTTTTTTTTTTTTAAGTAAGATGGTAATTTTAAGACGCAAAGAGTAACGACTAGTAAATGTCTGATACACGCCATTTCTAGTACTTTTGGCTAACAAGTTATAACACACAAAAAAAAACATGTTTTAGCTTATGTTACAGGTGACAAAATAGACCGGTTGAATCAGTGTTGTAACAATTGAGAACTTATATACATTTGGGAGATTTTTGAACAGGTTAACATCTTTTTTTCTTTGAAATACAAGTTTAAACCATTGTAAATGCCTGATTGGGACTTTTAAGCTGTTTGATATTATAGTTTTAGCCAGATTTTTTTCTTTTTATCTATCTTATATGACAGTTTATTTACAAAAGTTCCAGTCATCCATTTTCAACTTTACAATGCTCTATGGATACAGATACAATCCCTCAAGTTGAACTTCAAGACTTCGAGAAGATCAAAATTTAGAAATACCGAGGACTTACATTTTTACTTCTGTTATAATCTAGCACACAAGTCATATTGTTAACTCACACCTAAGATTTCAACCCTTTTGACATGAATCCAACCTGAATAGTTTTGAGTCTAACTTCGTCTCAAGTTTGTGTAACTTAATTTGTGTTGTGTAAAAAATTCTTAGGGGTCGACACATTTAGCTTTTTATTAGTCATAACATGATATGTTTGCATACATCTTCATGTATCAGACTGTCTTTGCTCATAAGTGTTCTTCAATTTTCAATGATTATACATTATCTTTTTTCCAGATTAGAACTAAATAGATTACAAAGTCATACAAAAACGCTGATGGTGCTTAAGTCAATCTACACATAACAGAATTCAACAATGTTAAACCTGGATTCATAAACTATCTTTAATAGTCTGAACGAAACACCAACTTGGGAGTTTCTATGCGTTATCAATGAGGGTCAACGACCCCTTTTACCTTCCAAAGAATGAAGGCTCGATATATGTAAGAAGTTGGATGGTGTTTCATGTTCTGACGTACTCTATCGGTTTGAAAATTAGCCAAAGGCTTAAGAAATGAAGACATGTATTAGAAGTATAGGGGGGTATATGTATAGCAGTATCATTATCCAAATTGTAATCATGAACTTAGTATATTGGCCAGGATTAGGTATTTCTATATTAGTCAGAATAATCGGCGGTTTGTTAGGAATGCATATATACGTACATAAATACATACAAACATTTACAATAACACTTCTACTTGTAATATTGCATAACCATATCATCGAATTTACATATACTCAACTCACTTTCCGGGTACAAAGTTAGTGGCATAAGCCCAAGCATTGTTAGCTACTGGATCACTAAGATGATCAAACAAGTTTTCAATCGGGCCTTTTCCTGTTACAATGGCTTGAACAAAGAACCCAAACATCGAAAACATAGCCAACCGACCGTTCTTTAGCTCCTTAACTTTCAACTCAGCAAACGCTTCAGGGTCATCAGCCAATCCAAGTGGGTCAAAAGACCCACCTGGGTAAACCTTGTCTAGCCCTTCACCAAGTGGGCCACCACCAACACGGTATCCTTCAATGAGCCCCATGAGAACCACTTGTGATGCCCAGATGGCTAAAATGCTCTGAGCATGGACCAAGTTCGGGTTTCCAAGGTAGTCGAGTCCACCTTCTGAGAAAATCTGTGATCCTGCCTTGAACCAAACGGCTTCACCGAATTTGACACCGTTCTTTGAAAGAACCTCGGGGAATACACACCCGAGTGCACCAAGCATGGCCCATCGAGAGTGGATCACCTCGAGCTCACGGTTCTTGGCAAATGTCTCTGGGTCAGCTGATAATCCTGCAGTGTCCCACCCGTAGTCACCTGGGAATTCACCGGTTAAGTATGATGGAGTTTGTTCGGAGAACGGGCCCAAGTACTTTGGGCGGTCCGGGCCATACCTGTCAAACCAGTTATAAAATCAGTTAAGAGTTAAGACTTCATTTTTATTTTCTAAGACTGACTGTGTTAGATTATTAAGATAGGCTTATTAAGTTTTATAAAAGTTAAAAAATACGAGTAATAGGTTAAACCAAGTAAAGCATATTAAAAGCTTAAAGTGTTTGAGTTCCAAAAACATTATGTGAACTAAACACGTCTAAAACGTTAAAGTATTTTCTAGTCTCATCATTGACAAGTTAAAAATATTTGTGAGTATTTATAGAAAAAAAGATATGTTAAAGTTGAAATGTTGAATGTAAAACTTGAGTAAGCTTTTACCAAATGCTTTGTGGGGCACTTTTGACGGTGCGGCGCATGGTGAAGCGGCCTCCATTGAAGCTGCCGGTCTTCTTGACTAGCTCGTTTTGCGGCTTCAATGTCGCTTGGCCCGCGAATGCCGACTGTTGGATTGCAGAGGTTGCCATTTCTTTTAACAAAATTGAAGAGAAGGTTATAAGGATGGTAGTTTGTAAGAGGGTGTGAAGATGTTGGAGAAGTGGAAGGTTATATATAGAAAATTTATATAGATTGATAGATTAGAATTTGTACAAGTAAGCATTTTCTGATTGGTGTTCTGGATTTGGGTTGTGATTTTGAAGGGTTAGATAGAGGCTCTCCTTCTGCCACGTGGCAGTTAGATTTTGTGTTGTATTGATTCTCAGCCATCATCAGTTGGAATAAATAATATAGTAATAATCAATTTAAATAAAGACCAAATAAGATATACGTATGATGAAATAAGGTGGCATTTCTATATTGAAAAATAATATTATGATAATAATAAGTTAAAATTTATATAACCTAACTAAACCAACAAGAAACTTTTTCTATTTATAATACTTTTAGCTTATTTTATTTTAAAAATGTTTAATATATATATAAATCAAATCCACAGTTTGGCTAATAATATAGACATTACTAGTTTGAAATTTAAGAATGATGTTATATTTAATCAATCTACGAGAAGGAACAACGTATTAGTTGAAACCATAATTAGTCTCTCCTACTTTTGGTTCCGTTATAGACGCAAGAAAACTACAATTGAATGGGACGTTTGGATCAACAATCCTTGCCTTTTAAGCTGGTGGTTAGTTTGATTGTAATTTTCAATAGTTTATATGTAGTTTCTTTTCTTGTATAATAGATTTGTATTCTTTTATCTTGACCTCTAATATTTTGCTAGTAGGATTTTTATATAATATATTTATACCGTTCTAAAAAAAATATAGACATTACTAAGGTTATACTTTTAGATTTTTCATTTAATCTATATAGGTAATGTAACATTTACAACATGTTCTTGGCTTTGTGCACTTAGGCCGGTGCTTATAGGATCGTCGGACGCGCGGCGCGACAAAGACGCTATAAGCACCGTCGCGTCTTCGTCGGCGTCTTCTCCGTTTCTCCTTCTTTCGAACGCACGTTTATGGAGTGGTGGTGGGTCATTTATGGCCGTTGCAGCCAAATAAAAAAAATAAAATTTCAAAACCTTTTTTTTAGATGTAACGGCTACATGCCATTTTTAAATTTTTTTTTTCTTTTTCTATTTATACCCCTTCCATACCACCATTTCAAATAACAACTTCAAATCATTTCCAAATCATTTTATCTTTCTCAAACCATTCCATAAATCATTTATCTCAAACTATTTCATTAGGAAAAATGTGTAGAATTTGGTGGACTCAAGAAGATCTTTGTTTGTCGAGATGTTGGGTGACAAGGAGACCCGACCCTCTTACGGGTAGGATTGAAATGAACAATCCCGACGTCTCCTTTTGGGATGACGTTACTGAAATGTTCAACGAGGAGACCATTGGAGGACCACGAAGTAAGACTCAACTGCAAGGTCACTGGAGCAAGATGAGGAGGGAATGCAAAGAGTTTGAGGCAATTTGGATACATTGCACATCCCAGGAACGAAGATGATGAGGAATATTATGCAACGGCGAATCGGATGTATCGGGAGAAGCATGGGAG
>JANDBE010000041.1:26470352-26481843 GCA_024320915.1 Erigeron philadelphicus | reverse complement strand
CCGAAAGTACAAACGATTTCTCAAAAACAACCCAAAATCAAAAGGGTAAGTTTTAGTGTGTGAAAATGGTGGTGGAGAGCTTAACTATGTGTTTTCTAGAGAGAGAGTGGTGGAATGGAGATGGTGAGTGAATAGTGAGGTTTCTCTCACTACACTTTCTATTTATACTTTCACAAGGCACATGCACTAGGTATTCACAAGGAACTTATTTGTGAATATTTTGCACTAGAACTTTTATGGACATGAACATTTATGAACCGAATCTTCGTATTTTATCGAATTAATTTATAATCCGTCATATACTTCAAGTTTTAAGATCAAATTGACCTTCAAATAAGCACATATTTTACGTCTAAAGTACGTCAAGAACTTAAATAAATTGGACTGTCTAGCCGTTCAGATGGCGAAAGTACGATCTAAGGAACTTAATTAGAATATTGATAAGGCGGTTGTTACATAACTTCTATTATTTTTAAGAGTAATTCTAGGTTTACAAATATATCACAAACAAACTTTTACAAACACAACTTCCACCAATCAAATCATGCATATGTTATCTCTCTCTCTTTCTTCTTCTTTTTTGTTGATTGGACCACCTCACATGCCACATATGTTTGTAATTTTTTGTTTGTAAGAAGTTTGTCAACCTAGCATTGCTCTATTTTTAAAACGCAACTCTTTAACCTTTTATCGGTTCGTTTCGTTTGAATTTAAAAACCAAACATGACAATAAATTTAGAGTATTTATTTTTTTAACCAATAAAAAATATTCAATTTTCCAAAATTTAAAACGTAGACAATTTTTTTTTTTTTTTTTGACATTTGCAACCATGTTTTTCCTTAGAGGCCTCAACTCACCACAAATACTAATTCATCTAATAACCTTCCCTTCTTTTATACGAGCATCCAACTATTAATTATTGGTGTTGATACTATGACAATGTTATTTATCATTTTAATTTTATACGAGCATGATAATCTTGTAATGCAGCGACGATGATAGTCATGTGGTGACATCGACGGATGGTGACGGCGGCAGCGACCGTTAGTAGTGGGAGATGCGTCAAGTAGTATAGGTATTTGATATAATGATATTTGATTTAAAAGAGTAGTGGATATTTTTTAGAAGATAATAGAATAATTGTGTAAGTTAATTCATTAAGAGTAAAATGATAATTTCGCATGTTTCAAAAATTTAACTTTTCAACATTCGGATGTACTGTAATGTTTATATAGTAGTATAGATTGAGGTTTTGGGTTATTGTTTATGACTTTATGTTATTTGGTTTTAATCAAAACTTAACTACAGTGACTCAGTGAGTACGATATTTTGGCCTTACGGGTTGGGTTTTTGAGTAAAAGTGTAAAACTAATTGGGACGAATACATTGTTGGGCCTTTCTAAGACTTTTGGTATCTAATATTATGAGCTATTGGGCTTTAAATTTATTGGCCTGGTAAGACAGTAAAACCATGAATACATAATACTAAGTTACTAACTGAATTACATAAAATACTAGGGCACGGTTAGTTTGAGAAAAGACCTCTTATTTTTCATTTTTGTTTTTCTAAGGAAACAAGGAAACACATTCAAATTGCATTTTCCTAAACCAATTTTCCAAGAAAAAAAATCTTCAGTTTCCACTTTTTGAACTAATATTAGAAAACTATTTTTTTTTTTTGTTTCCTATTTTTTTTTCAAGCTAATAAGATGGAGAAATAAAAAACAAAAACAAAAACAAGTGAATTTAAACATGTTTTCTTGCTTTCTAAGACGGAAAAATAAAAATTGCATCTTTTATTTTAAACGTGTTTTCAAAAATTTCAAAAGATTTCTAAATGAAAAGCCTTTTCATTTTCTTGGAAAATTAAAAATAGAAAATTAGAAAACATTTTTTTGAACTAAATGCACCCTTAAATTTTGTGAGCTGATTAGTAGTATCTAACGAGTAAAGTATGATAAGACCATCCATAACGTACCTTTCTTTTGGCGTATTTACCCCAATTCAAAACCTAAAACTTTTGAGAGGAACAAAAATAATATTTGCTCATCAAGTTTCCAAAACAGATCTCTCATCGCATTCGTTTTATTGAGTTTGATCTGTTCTTGCATTCTGATACGAAAGCGAAAGGACATTAGAGAAGCTTGTATACGAGAAGTACATCGTCAACTGACAAAATAAAGTAATTGCGATACAAAACCCTGTGTGTTAACACGGTTCCATAATCTCGTTTAGGAAGAGAATTGCAAAAAACAATGTATGCAGGCATGTGTATGTGTGCTTATATATCTTTTTGTAAATAGTTAAATACAACTTATAATATGTTTATAGTTGGCTTACTATACTTTAGTATAATTACACTAAATCATAAAATATATGATCATAAAAATATGATCCAACATATCTGTACTCCCAGTGGTAATAATAAATCTCATTACAAGTTTCCAGCTCTTGATTTCTTGGATCTACTCTTCTCTTGCATTTTCTTCTTCTTTGCTTCGGCTGTGATCCATGTGTAATCAGCAGGAATCACAAATGGGTCTTGAATGTTTTCTATATGTGGAGTTGGACCGCTCGTTGATGAACTGGCATGTTGATAAGGAGCTTTAATCCATTGAAGCCAAGATGATGAGCTTGTGGTTGCAGGGAGATTATGGTCTGCGGCTGTAGGACTCGAAGGTGGGGTTGAGAATTCTTCCAACGGCTGCAATTCTTCAAATTTTGTGAAAGTAACCAATACCCTTATTGTGGGAATCACCGGTATGGCAACCTGAAAAGAGTAAACCCATTCTTAGTGAAAATGTGCCAAGCAATTCAACACACCAAAAGATGTTAACTGATATTTGCAGCCAGTGGATTTAAAGTTGTTGCAACATAATTATGAGACTACATATCTCTAGTTTTAATCACCTGATTAAGCGACTATACATACTGAATCTTCAAATTGAAATAGTACCTTCTATATCGCACATACAAGTTCACCCTTTAATAAAATCCGCTATATCAAAAAAGTATCATCCATATATTTACAGGTAGTAATCTCGGCACATCTATTTACGATTGAGTGAATTTGGGTTATGTTTTATACCAAACTATAGGGGTTCCCGCGCAATGCGGCGGCATCGGTGTGATAGTGGCGGTGGCCACTGGTGGTGGGGGTGGTGGCGGCGGTGAGTACTGAGTAGTGTAGGTTATTGAAGTAAAATGAGGTAGTGCACCTATATTAGGAGTTGATGGATAGATATTATTTAGTTAAGGGTATTTGTGGTACATCAATAAGGGAAAGCCGAAGGCTATTCGTGGTACATTAATAAGGGAATGGGAAGATACAATAGAAAGCTAAGGGTAAAATTGGAAGTTTAAATCATCATTTGAAATTCTGTTTTTTTTTTTGGGGGTGGGGGTGGGGTTTTTTTTTGCTTTAGTAAGGAGTATCGGTTGTGCTTAACATACCAGATTATATTTTCAATGCACACAAGTATAATGATCATATACTTTTGTAATCATAACCAACAACTTAAGTATGTAACAATGAAAATAACACAAACATCCATTTTGACTCATGATAAAAGTTAAAAAAACATAGATTTGACACGTTACCCACCCGACCGTTTGCCAGATCTACCTGAAATTTTGTTTCATTTGATTCTTCGTTTCTGATCAAACTACCCACAGTTTTTAGTATTAGCTGGCTGTTTATGTGGAACATGCTCCAAGACATCTAGCGAATCTTCTTCTTAAGGCATTCAATTCAGCGAAACAATCCAAAATCAACTCCATTGAAGACAAAAATAGATTAAAATCTCAAACTAAGCAAAGTACCTTAACAGGAAATGTGCCCTGTGGAAGTTTTGTCGTAAGCAATTCTCTTAATCTTCGTATCGCCTTCACTTTATTTGCCAGAATATCCAGTAAAGGCAAGAGTTCGTCCGTATGCAATGGAAAGTCGGGTGAGAGCCATAGAATTGGCCTCAACCCTTTCTTATACTCACTCTCACGACTTCCATCTTTTCGCCTACCTAGACTTTTCATCTTTCTCTTTTCATTCCCGTCAGAAACTATCTCCATGGAACGCCTTCCGGGCATGGCTTGACTTTGACTTTGACTATTCTTAGTATCCTTTTTCCTCCAACCGTCAAGCCATCCTTTCTTTTCCTTTTCATGCTTATTATCTTCATTTTGATGACTATAACCATCTTCAATCGGGATATCTCGATGGCCAAAACTATCAAGTCTATGCTCAAGTATCCCATTGTTGTGTTCATTGGTGTGATCCATAGAGTCGAACTTTAACACTGCTTCGAGCTGTCTACGTTCTTCATCGGTCAGGATTTCGTTGAGTTCTTCACTATCGGTTTCATTTTCATTACAATTTTCGAATAACTCATCATCTGATTTTGCCCCAGGGACTTTGCGGGATTTTATACTAACAACAACATTTTGCATATCATAAACTTTTGCCTTCCAATTCCCGACATATTCTGTTTTCTCTAACCGTCTCCATGTCATCTGTGGCACAAGAACTGCTTGAGTAACATCAATCCCAGGCCTAAATAGATTAGTCTGAGACATGGCTTGAACCTCCTGGTTCACCTCTGCATCGGTGGGTTGCCCACCTGCACCATCTAACGCGTTCATCACTTCTTTATCTTTATGTGAAATCATACAAAGAGACCCAGGAGCCACTTTTCCATCTTCAGAACCATCACCGAGAAATAAAACCGTTTGATCAGCTCGTTGAATTTTGAAACCGTCGAAACCTGCTAAAGTCATATCTGCCCTCAAATTTGCACCTCGTTTCCAAATTTTGTAGGTATCTGAAGGTGCAATTCTGGAAATGAACGGGATAACCGAACTATCAAACTGGAACGTTATTTCCATGTAGAAATCTCGCATTCTTCTCATTGTTGCTAATAACCGAGGCAACCTTCTACACCATTTAGCCCAAGCTTTGGGTTGATACTGTTTGATTATAACTTTAGCAATGAGTTCTTCATGGTTGCATATAGCTTCTTGTAAAGCACTCCAACCTTGCTCGTTTTGCAAGCTCCAATCTGCACCTGCCAGCATGAGCATTTCCGTGGCGGCAATATCACTAAGTTTAACGGCTAAATGGAGGGGCGTGTCACGGTTAGGGACATCCCGCCGGTCAATCACCGTTGAGATGACATCAGCTTTGGCTTCCTCTGCAATCGAGACAGACTCAGTGCGGATCTCAGATGGGTCAATTAGCCGTGGGAGACCTGCAATTATTTTCTTGAGACTCGCATAATCTTTGGTCAATACGGCTTTATGGACAGGACTATGAGAATATAGAGCCACATCTATGGTTTCCATTGGAGCAAGTAGGCCGAAACCTAAATTTGAAACTAATTCAATCCCACTCAACCATCTAAATCAAAATCAATATAGATTCATATGAACTCGGAAACTCGAATGAACTTGAATCGCGCCACGGATGAACCTAAATAGAACCCACAATGTAGAATTAGATGCCTCATCAAGAATAACCAGGTCAACATATATTCACATTAAGTCTCAAAACAAGCAAAAGAATACTCACATAATCAGGCAAATTGAACAAAACATAATTCAATTTGCATCAAAATATACATATGATATATAAATCACAAAAGATTCAAGAAATCAAAATTAAAGTTTCTTAAAAGGTGAAACAAACACAAAATCAGCTAAATTCAACATAACCCATTTCACTTTTACATCAAAATACAAAAAAATCAATGAACAAAACATTTAGTGTCTAAACAAGTGAAATAAAAAGTCAGCTACATTTAACGGAGCCTACTTCAATATATAAGGTAAATGGAATAAGTTTTCCTCTTACAAGTTACCTGGTGAGAACAAGTCTTTCACTCGTATGTACGTAGCTTAACCGGGGGAACTAGTAAGGTTGGATCAAGTGGTTAGCACCCTTGCCTCTAGAGACAAAGGTCAAGGGTTCTAGCCTCATGCCGGACGGAGGTATTTTTCTATCTTAGATAGATACTGAAAGCAGTCTCTCTATCTTAAGAAGGGGGTAAAGTTGTCTACATCTCAACCTCCCATGAAAGACGGTATTGGGTGCTATTTACTTACTTTTCTTAACCGAGTTATTCCCATTACATTTTTTTTTTTCGAACGGCAACTCTATTATATAAGTAATAAACTAAATTAATAAATAACTAAGAAAAGTAAACTAGATTCAAGAAATCAAAACTAACAAGTCAAATAAACACATAATCAGCCAAATTGAACAAAACCCAACTCAATTTACATCAAAATGTACTAGCAAAATTCAAGAAACCAAATTTAAAGTGTCATAACAAGTAAAACAAACACAAAAGCAACAAACTTGATCAAACCCCAATTCAATCCACATCAAATTATAAACAAAAATTGAAGGAAAAAAAATCAAACCTTTTTATTGGTCTTTTTGTGGCATGTTTGATTGAACAGAACTCAGCTACCAAACACCCCCAGCAAGCATATATTTATATCAAGAAAAAAAAGTTATGACCCAATTCAGATCAGACAAACAACAGAAAATACATGTGGGGTTTTAAAAAGATTTGATATTTTTCTTATAAATATCTTATTTTTAGAAAATAAGAAAATATTGAGGGGTTTTTGTATTGTTGGAAAAGGTGTTGAGAAAGATATATAAAAGAATCAAAGAATATTAAACACAAAGAAAAGTGGGAAAACTGTTTGTGTTGGAAAGGAATAATAAAATTGGAAGGAAGCATAAGAATATTTTAGAAATTTATTGTATTTATTATGAGACTATATTGAACAAGTCTTTTTTTTTTACTTCGTGTCATTTTAGAGAGGATACATGTATGTATGGGTGGGAGTAGTCACCCTTCTTCCCCTAACACTAACCAATAAAAACCTTCTACCTCAATTTTTCTCAATTTTCCCCCACCTTCCCTAAATCACTGGCGTCACTTTCTCTCATCTTCCCCCAATATCCACCTCATCATTTACCACATAAATTAATAAACCATAAAAATTAAACTATATAAAAAAAGGAAATGGGTCCCCCCACTAACTCTATCCACCAATCACTTTTTTTTTCTCTTCTCCCTCCTTCCTCTCTCTTCCCTTCCCCCCATGGGTGAAACTCTCCCATTTTTCTTTTCTCTCTCCTGAGGTAAACTAGTGGCTGTGGTTTTACCACAGGGGGCCACTAGCGGGGAACGCCCACCCCGCGACCACTCTCTCCCCCCTTAAAACGGATTTGCAAGATGTACGGGGGTTTCAATTCCCAAAAGGTGGGGTCTGAGATTCGAATGATGTCACATCCAAATATGATGAGAGTCTTAACAATGTTATACTCATTTAACACATAAGGATCAAACTTTTTAGGGTGTTGCCAGTATTCAAACCGGCGTGGACGCACCCGCATGAGGGGTGTTTGCCATTAATCCACTATTACCTTAAAAGAAAACAAATTTGCAAAAAATTCTTTTAATATCGTGAAATGCTTTCTTACACCATCTCCATACCAAGTTACAATGTATCAACAACACAATTTATATACAATTTTGTAAATATTTTTTGGTTTTAAAATTTTAATTAAACAGCCCGGGTTGAACCCGGTTGATTAGCTAGTATATAGATAAAACACACGTGTATGGGAGAGGGGGAGGGGGTTATTAATGTTGATGGAAATGTTCTTTATCTATATCTATTCTACATTATCTTTTTTTTTTTGAACAGTTAGCCGGTATTCGACATCACGGAACACCTCACCGTATAATGGTGAAGCCCTGCACGTACTCTAGACTACGAGATGTAGAGCATAAGCCGTTACAGGTAATTCAGGGAAAAAACTCACAGACTTGTCACTCTTAAGAGTCGAACCCAAGACCTGTGGGAAAAACCAGGGATGCATCTGCCAGTTGAGCTAGACTTCATTTGCATACGAATAACTACTATTTATTAATACTGGTCGTCAAAACTTGGTCATCTTCTTTTTATACAAAACAATTTTAAAGTATTTATAGAGTTAATTGCAAAATTAGTCTTTGTGGTTTAATACATTTTGCAACATCCATGATTCTTGAGCCTCCAGTTTCGTTGCACACTTAGGTAGTGTTTGGTAAGATCTTAATCAGAAAGCCATGACTTAATAAACGAAAAAACAACTATATTGACTTAATCAATACAAACAATATATATCCAGTGGCGGATCTAGGAATGAAAACTACGTGTGTCTAAATTTAGTTTGGGCAAAAAAAACTTTTTTTTCCCGTATTCAGTAACGGGTCAAATCGGGTTTTCACGAAATATCATATATATTTAGTCGAAATTCTTTCATTAAGTATACTTATTAACAACTAAACGAAATTCTCATAAGACGATTCATTAATTCTATTTTGTCACAACATTAACTCAACTTCTATTATGACCACTATCTTATTACGAAAAAATAAAATGAGCCTTTTTTTTATTTGTACATTAATTCTTACTATAGAAATTGGGTCTTGTTAAATTTTATTTGGTTTCTCCCCCCTCTCGATTTTAAGCTTACTCCCATGACCACTCTTAAGTTTTGCTAAATAAGTTGTTGGGGTATTATTAGTACATAATAGCATTACTCGAAAAAATTTATTGATAACTTTAGTGTTTTGAAGGTTAGAGATTTTGAATTAAAAATGAAAGAACAATGACTAAAAGTAAAACTCTAAAAGGTTGGTGGTATGTTACTCATGTGTTTTTCTAAATTGTTTTATTTTATAAGAACAAAAATTACGTGTATCTAATTATAATTTATTTACTTTAAATATTTTAAAAAGGCTTACTTTATAATTTACCTAGGTCCAAACTCTTGAAAAATATGTGTCCAATCATAAATTTCTATATCCTTGCTAAAAAAATTTCCGATCTAACGTAGGTCCACGGACCTAGTTTGGAGCAACTTAGAACCGCCTTTGTATATATCTATTCAGTTACTTTATCCATTCAGTCACTTAATAAATAAATAAACAAATAAGGCATTAGTCTTTTTACAATTAGTTAGTTATCATCTTTAAAAAACTTTAGCATCCATACTATCTAAGCTTATTGTATCGCAAATAATAATGAGTTCTCTCATATTGAGCAATTTTAGTATGCTTTTTGCTTAAAACTAAATCTAAGTGTACCTATCCCCCATTAACTTTTTGATTAAAACTATTCAACACGTTACGATGAGGCAACATTTACGTAAAAAAAACGACAGAAAAAAAGGGCGAAAATGGAAATGAAATAACTATTCGCGTGTCAGTTTGATTGAATATTATATCATAAAAAATATATACGTAGGTATCGTACAACGATTAAACAATACAGGAGTTGTTTGCGTCAAATGGAGTAGTTGAATTATTGACTCTAACAAATGTGGATGGAAACATTTGTACTTTGTCAATCATACACCTATAATATTTTTTTAATACAAAAAATTAATAATATGTTCATGATTAATATCCAAGAACTTTATAGAAAGATCTCAAATAACAATTTAATAGTTATGAAAGTTTTGTAATTGATACAAGTTTAGTAATCTATTGGACATATTGATGTCCAAATTTAGATTATATCAAAATGATCAAGATTCCTGTATGACATCTTATGCTTATACGTATTATGAAAACAGTGATACTAAAATGAATATTGATTAATTAAAGTACGTACCTTAGCAAACAAACAATATAAAGTTAACGCGTTGGAAAATGATTTCCAAAGTCATGAACCAACAATTAAAAAGAAATGACACATAAAGTATTCCAAACCAATAATTTGATCATACGATATAATATGATATTTTGAACGGACCCATAACGATCTTTGGGTCAAAATTTAAAAATGATATATTGATATTTAAATATTGAATTTAATTCAAGGTTGAGTTGTTCTTAACTTAACCCCTCAATTAAAATTCGAAAAATATTTTAAACTTTTAAAATGTTAAAACTCGTGTTAAAATTATAATATTGTTTCCTCTATGTCTTAACTAGAAAACTATAAATATTCCCAACAAAAGAAAATTTCAGAACAATTATAAGAAATTCTCACATATATATGTATAAGTTGTCACAATGTAACTTGAATTTATAACCTATACGATAATGAATTATCATAGATACCATATAATCCAAAACGAAAAAACATGACCATATTATTTAATCTTGATTCGGCCACCTATCATATCATATTATAAAAGCACAAGTAGCACACTTTACCTTTCCTCCCATCTTCCAATTTCCTACTATTTCGTCAATAAAGAATCAGTCAACTTACATTTTTCTTCCTTTATATAAACCTTTCTTGTGTAGCCAAAAGATATAAACTTTGATCATCTATATCAAAAAATATTAAAAACCCACAAAAATCTTTCAAATGGGTAAAATCTTAACATTTCTTTTATGTATTTTGGTATCAAACTTAGTCTTATCATCCCATGCACAAGATTGTAGTACTTACAGATTTACAAATAATGCAATATATGCAACATGTGTAACTTTGCCTGTTTTGAGCTCAAATCTTCATTGGAATTACCAACGTAACAACGGCACGGTCGATATAGCGTACCGACACGCGGGCGTGTCTACGTCTCAGTGGGTTGCATGGGCCTTGAACATAAATGGAACCGGTATGATTGGTGCTCAAGCTCTAGTTGCTATACCAAATTCAAATGGGTCAGTTCAAGCTTATACTTCATCGGTAACGGGTTATGGTACTACGTTGCAACAAAGCCCGTTGAGCTTCGATGTCCAGAATATTAGAGCTGAGAGAGTTAATGGTGATGTGGTTATATATGCAACTTTGGTTTTGCCTAGTGGAAGAACGAACTTCAATCAAGTTTGGCAAATTGGCCCGGTTTCTAGTGGAGCTCCTAGTGCTCATGCTATGGGTTCGGATAATAGGGCGTCACTTGGAAACGTGGATTTCGTCACAGGGCAAGCTGGTGCTGGTGGTAGCGTTGGTGGTTCGCTTCTTCACCGAAGAAACGTAAGCCTTTTTACTTGTTCTGTTTTTTTTCTCTTCATATTAGGTGACATGTACTTAACCAAAGTTAGTCACACACAAGGACTTTACTCACTTTATGCTTTAAGAATACTACTTGTCTAAAAATATACATACATAAATATAAATACTAGTATACTAACAAGAAGTAATTGATACTCACATAAGAATATACTGTTTTGATCTAAACCCATGACTGCAAATGTTTTTCTCTAGTTGATCAATACTTGGAATTAGTACTATCTTTTTAACTTTACTAAAAAATAGGGATTTTTGCATATGGGTATGTGTTTTCGTGTAAGAAATGGTTTTTTCGATTGTAAAAAGTAATTTTTTGACTGATAAACTAGATAATAAGGTTTACAATAAGACTTGAACCAACTTTATAAACTGAAAAACAGGGGATTTTTGCATATGGGTACATAACAAGTGATTAATGTATATCAGATATTATTTTGACTAGAGGGCTATGTCTCCAAG
>JANDBE010000041.1:26411822-26422523 GCA_024320915.1 Erigeron philadelphicus | reverse complement strand
AAATATGCGTTTGTGTTTATTGCTAGGTGAAAGCAACATGATTATTATGTGGTCATGATCTTGGAATTTGGTTGTCGTTGAGGAGGTGAGTACTCTTGCATACGATTATATGTGCGTTGAGTCGATTAATTACCATATGATGGTGGATTATGTGTGTGGTAATCGATTTGGCGTTAGGTCCTAATTTGAGGTCGGGGCCTAAGAACCCCATAGTTGAATTGAGATGAGGCCTGAGAACCTCTTGTTGTATTGAGATAAGGCCTAAGAACCTTTGAGGCCTAAGAACCTCTTGAGATTATTGTTTAACGTATATGGATCCATGTATGTGTTGTTAGCGCAAAGGTGAGTATGCAAGTGATGGTATGATTATACCATTGGCTACATGTGATAGTCCTTTGTGTGTTTTTGTCCTCCTTCATGTGTATAAGCGTATGCAATGATATTCACTAAGCTTTGACTTATTCTTTTAGTTGTTTACCTTTTTTATAGGTTGTCCCGGAAGTTGAAAACAAGATTATGTTATTTGAAGATTAAAACAGAACTTAGAAATTGGAAAGGCTAGCTAATTACGGTAAAATTGGTTTGGGGCTAAAATTCATAGTAACTTCTTTGGACTAATGGCTTTTGGAACATTTGAGAAGTTGTTGTTAAAGTTAGTCGTGTGTATTTCTACAAAAAAATTCAGTTGGTCATATGGTTTTTGTATTCAAATGTATTTTGGTGATCTTTTGGTTTCTTCATATAAAGGTTAAGCGATACCTTTTACGTTGTAAAACCCTTTCATGAACATTTGAAGGTTTTTGAAATGTTTAGTAATCAGATTATGTCTTAGTTGTATAAGTGGAAGGCATTAGAAAGTTTACAATTGAATCGAAATGTTAACGTCAAAACGGTCACTTTTGGAGTTCAGCAGGGAGCACAGACTCTAATTCGCCTAGCGCGGACGATTTCATGCCAACTGCGGATGATGCAATCAACATCTTCCGCCCTTCCTCTGAATTTTTCGCTCACTTTTTCCCGAGCCCTTGTTTGATATTCTCGAGTCCTGAAACTTGTATACTAGTCTAATTCCATCATTTTAAGAACATTCCAAGTGTCATTTTTTTTATTTGGAACATTTTGATTTTTCGCGAAAAATGGACGTATGTTTTTCCAAGTATAAAATTTCGGGTTTTTTTCAAAATTTTATTTTGGTCTTTTAGCTTTGGGACCTTTCAGTAAAACCTGAAATGCCTCTTAACAACTAAACTAGTTATGATCGACGAAATTTAGATAATAATAATAATAATACGTATAGTAACTAAAAATATGACATTTACTTTGGAGACGTGGGCACATTACTCATAAAATGCTTACCTTTAATGCAAACAAGAATCAGAAGATGGGCACAAAGTGCAACAATTCCTGTGGTAGTGATCTTACCTACAGGCAGCATGTCCTATCTCTCATAAGTATTGATTCTTCCAATCAAAATAATTATCCAATCACCAATCATTAATAAATAGATTGGTATATGATACAACAGAGATTTTGAGTTCTAATCCTGATGTAAGTAAAATGTTTTTAGGAATGGAGACATAATGGGTTTTCTCTAGAATGGGCAATTTGGTATAAAGAGGCGTGTCGCAGAGCCCAAATTTACCGTTCAATTTTTTTTTTTATCCAATCCTCTGTTTTCTTTATAAATTATTATAAATATTTATATTTATTTTATACAAAGGAGAAATACTTATAAGTTTGTAGGTATAAATGTGACACAAATAGCATTATTACTCATAAAAAAAAAATCTGTAAAACAAAGTGTATAGATGATAGCCAAAATCAAGGGTCACAAAATAAGATTCAAGATCTTTGAAAAGAACCCTTTATATATATAAAACTATATATATTCCAACCTAAATTCTGAAAAATATGGGACTTTTTTAGTGTGGCCATGTTTAAGTTCCCATATAAATACCCACCCAATAAAATATTTTTCTAATTAGTGTCTTCTCAAAAAAAGCACATTGTGACAAGCACAAGCACTCACCACAACATGATTAACATATATGTATTCATAGCCCGAATAGAAAAAACCCATATTATGAGTTCCTAACTTAACACTTTGCATCTCCTTCTCTTCATTCTAAAAATCTTAAAGTCCTCTAAAAGGAGGACTAAAGCGGCAGCGATGATACGGGTATTGGCGGTGATGAGACGAAACATTCAGAATATGAAGAAAAGTACCAAAGTGGCTGATGAGAACATGTTTACTGAAGGAAATGGAGTTGAGCTTCCAGTTTTAAATCATGGTACAAGACAACGGTCGTTTAACGGTTTTTCTTTCATTTGCAGCATCTTAAGAGCGCCGCTTACGCTTCTTTCATGCGTCTCTTCTCACTCACATGGTCCTGCAGATGGAGTTTGGGTTTCTGGTGAATTCGCAAGGG
This sequence comes from Erigeron philadelphicus, assembly GCA_024320915.1. Classification (NCBI taxonomy): domain Eukaryota; kingdom Viridiplantae; phylum Streptophyta; class Magnoliopsida; order Asterales; family Asteraceae; genus Erigeron; species Erigeron philadelphicus. Next base: position 26,420,094 of record JANDBE010000041.1, on the reverse strand, counting down.
TATCAGAGGTGAATCATCATATTATGGTCAGTGACAGCATGCGGTATGCAATCTTGATATGAAGCAAGATATAAGTTTTCTTATCTTAGCGTATTCTGATAATTTTAAATTCTAACTATGGTGTGTAGCAAACTAGATAGAGATGACAATATTCTTAATATCTATATCTTTATTCTAAAAAGCCAACAAATAAAGCAAGCTACCCGGGATAACACAATGGCAAAAGGCAACCCCATACGTCCGCAAATGCAGACAACACTGGGTGGCCAAATCCCACCATGTAGCTCCCTTCCGAGAGAAAAACCCATGACTCCGTGAGGTCCCAGTCATACTTTGAACCCTCGACCTTGTGAGTCGTGACTCGTGAGTAAAACCTGGATGTATCACCACTCCATTTGTGGATCACTGGTCTTGATATATCTATATATTCACTAGTGAAGTTAAATAAAATATGTAACTTTGCATATACTGCATGTCTTGTTAATCTTAATGTTTTTGAACAAACAAAGACAATGAAAAAAGCATATTGGCCCTCAAAAGTGTCAAAATTGCAAATAGGCATTAGTAGAAGAAAATATTCAAGTGGCAATCAATCATTCATCATAAAGTGAAAAGGAACATATGAAAATGGTTGGTGAAAGTGAAAGAAAGCAACTTACTTGGCTGTATATGACGGAACAGAGTAAGACTCGACTCAACCACATTTTTAGCATCTGGTGCGTGGGTGTGTGGGCACCGGCTCAGACCCAAAACACGTGCCGTATGTGATCAATATTGAACCTAGATTGTATAAGTATTCACCAACATACTAACAAGTGGGTCATTAAGACTCGAGAAACCTGTGCACAAATTTTATATTTCGTTTGATTAGTTGAAATCATCCCCGCACCAAAAATTGCAGACTTGTGCCACAATCATGTTGAGCGCATTACATTGGAAAGTTACCAATTTTCCCTAATTTTTTAATCCGGGTAGTAATATTATATTGCCCAAACAGTACAAAGTTTCAAAAAGATAGTAATATGTAAGATAGGATATTTTAATATTTTCCTTTCTGCTAAACAAACTTTCAACTGTTTTTTGGTTGAAGGTAACCCAACTTCCAAATTTTTATTTTTATTTTTGGTGATCGATGTTGCTGAAAATGGTTATTACCTGCGTCAACTTCACCCGTTTTATCCAGAATAGAAATTTATATTTGCTACCACGTAACATGATTCTTATACCTTGGTGCTTCAGCGGAATTTTCATCTTTGGTAATATGACCCCAAGACGGGACCTAGGTGGGACGTGGGGTAGTCTGCATACGAACCTAACCTCAGACTTTCCTAACAGACATGGCTTTTAACTTGAAAAAAACAGATTCCCACCTTGAATATCCTATCCTTTGATAACATCATACATACATTGATTTAAAGAAACGTTGTATTTTCATTTATCATCTCTGAGCATTCTCTTTAAGTCCAATCAGTCATCAGGGGACTATGACATCAAAAAACAAAGTTAAAAATGCTAATCGTTGGTTGTGTTTGATCTTTTTGCTCTGGCTTTACAAATGTAAAGAATAAAGAGAAAAAACCCACTAATTATAAATCAATGTAAGAAAAACAGCATAAAGTACCTTTGAAGTCCCATCGTTATCGCAAAACCATGAGAAATCAAGTGCTTTCGTGTTTTAAATTGACAATAAGAACAGTTTGTGATTCATAAGCTGAAACAGTGGAGTTCTGATACTGAAACTTATACATTAAATATTATTCAATTACTTCAGCATAACCTTCAAGGTATATATCATACAAATTCTATATATACAGTTTTGATATTGTAGATGCACTTTAACTTTTGTATTATTATGCCTAAATATGTTTAGTGGAAGACCAAAAGGTTTAAGTGGAGCATTGTATGTCTATATGCAGATAAACAAAGTACCTTTCAAGATTAATTACCTTAAAGAAAAGATGCCTTTAATCCCACTGAATTCATACCAGCAATGGTAGAAACACTCATTCGTACCAAGGGGAGCGTACCTAGCAAAACAACAAATTTAACCAAATACTTCTGTGTCAGCTAAAGCATAATATAATGAAAAACTTTTACTTGCTCTCCAGCTGCTGTAAATGTCCATAACGCACAACATTAATTCATACTATATACAACAATAAGTTTGTTGACTTCTATAAACTATCATAAGCCATCAAGCAAAGTATATAAACTGCTAGAAGGGAATGACAACTAGGTCTTGCACCTTCGACGTATTTCTGTTGTTGATTTAAGGAAAATCAAATTATTAGATAAAACTTCAAGAGACTTTTCCAATGGGAGCAGATCAAAGTGATTAATAAATCGTAAATACATATAAGTGCAAACATTTACAAAATAAACTACCAAAGCATCTTACTTACAAAAAAAATATAAAAATCGGTTGTAAATCAAGTGAAGCTCTTTTGACTTCTTTTCAAACGATCCAGCACATCCTTCTCACCGGTCAGGTACTCCACCAATCCTTCAAAGTGATAGGCAGTTATGTTAGACAAGAAATCAACAAAACAACTTCCCTATCTCCCATAAAAATAACACTTTAAAACAAGTACATTAGTATATGCAACTAATGCATGTATTTGAAATTTGAATTGAATATATCGTTTTCCAGTGATGAGAAAACATAGGAATCAAAAGAAGTACACTTGAATCAGAAGGATGCTCACGATTGCAATTTTAAACCAATATCACTGAACCAAATCGGTAAAATAATTATGGGACAAAAAGAATATTAATAGAAATAAAAATATGAGCATCATTTCCAAAATCTTGTTAGAAATATGCCTGCAATATTGATACCATTTGTGTAATGGCGACAATCATGCTGACCAACTATCAGATCAGTATCCCAATTGTCATTAAACTTGTGCATTGCCTCGACTACATCCACATTACAAGAGCCTACCCTCCAACATCTCGTTTTTGGCAACTTCTTCATCTTTCTCGTTTGCAGAATTCCTGGATACCAAAACAGAACACAAGATAGTACTCGTTTCAACTCGCAGTAAGTTAAAAAAGCATTCAGTGTCATCAACAAACACTAACTATGTAATCCAACAGTTGAAGCTATATAGCAATGTTACATCAAGGACCACATATACAAAAACACAGTGACAAAAACTACACACAAGATATACACTATATAGCCCATATTGTAGATGTGAAATTTGGTCTCCTAATAATAAGAATTAACTCAGTTATACCAGGTATTTTCCTGCCCGACAAAGCTGCAAGTGCTGCATATATACTTTCAGGATCTTCCGGTTGGAAATCAAAAACCAATACCTATCAAGCAAATAGAAAAAAAAATAGATTGATTAATAAAACTTATAATCAAGTTACTCAGGCGTGACACCGTGACATAGTTAGAAAACATTGAAACTACTACTTCTCTTGAATTGCAATGCCTGCATATACCATTTATAAAGGGTGTTTGGGATTGCTTATTTAAAAAGCCCATTCATATAAGCAGAAGCAGAAAGCAACTTATCGAAATAGATTACTTCACCTAAAGTGTAAATTTGTAACTTTAAGGCCAAAAAGAATAATCAGCTTGAAATTAGCAATCTCACACTGCTTGTTGAAAATGACCTATGCTTGACTACGAAAACAGCTTGTCAGCTTACATTGTATGAAAACTCAATATAGGAGAGAGTGTTTGGATCGGCTTGTAAACAAGCTAGATCCCTTCTTGAATGGGGATTATTCAATCGACATCTCCTTAAACAATTCGGTTGTTGATATGCCCATAAATTAGCTATTTGCTTAAATTTGTATTAGATAAACTCATCATTGAATCATCAGTAATACATTTTAAAACCACATTTTCACACCATTACGGGTATAAATCATCAGTACAATTTAAGGTTATTTGTGCCTGTTGTCGATAGTTGTCATCCATCGAAAAACATACATAACTTATCTGGCTCCACTTAAAAACACTAAAAAGTGCTTATTTACAATAACAAAACACAAAAATCTCGTAAATGTACACATGTGTAAATAAATAAATAAAGATGATACATATGGGTCTAAAACTAAGGCCAACAAGGACATCAAGACTCATATTCCGATGGAAAATGTCAAACTATAACAATTAATTCTAGCATATTATCCATTTAAGTGATATAACTTTTTAAAGTCCACATAAGTAACAGAACATTTAAATTCAGAGAGTATTTTCTTTTTCTTTTTTTTATCCGTTTAATTTATATTTTCTTCTACTTAAAACTGGAGAAAGCAATGTGAATGAAATATGAAGAAAAAAAAAAAACCTGAGAAGTCAGAGGAGCAGGGGAAGTGGAAAGGACCATGAAGTGTTGTAAATCCCAAGAAAGATAAAGAGAGTAGGCAGCTGACATCACCAACTGCGGTGGTCCCTTGGCGCCTCTTAGTGGCACTGCCGCTACATACACATCACTTCCCGTTCCCGCCGAGGTCAATCCCCTGCCACCCATTTTCCAGTTTTTCTAATACTCGTATATTTCAAAGATAAGTAATGGTTGGCCCATTCCTTTAAGAAAAAAATTAGGCATAAAATTCTCTCTTGATTCTCTCTTTTTTCTTTTTAACTTTTTTATTTTTATTATTAAATAAATAGTTATTATTTAATTCTTTTATCAAAATAAATGTTTTTAAATTTAAAAATATAAAATATCCTTAAAACTTTTTAAAAAAAATACATTCCGTTTTTTTCACTTTACTTTATTTTTAAAACTAGATTATTTTTCCGCGTAATACGCAAACTAAATATATTAAGTTTTTATAATAATATATTTATTAATCATTGATAAGAGAAGTTGAAACATGATGATATTGCTATTCAAAAACTTTTATGTATCAAAGTTGTTTAGTAGGATATACATGTTAACTCCTAATGTAATTAATTAGATTTGTTGATAACAAACAATGTAAAAGAATGTTTAAGTCTTTGGTTGTAAACTTAGTAATCTTATGCTCACTTAAGTTAGGCCATATTGGATCTCTAAGCTGACCTAATATTTTATGAATTGATGTAATAAGTTTAAGAAGCAATTATTCAATATGCATTAATGTAGATTATAGCATCTGATCTAAATCGAAGATGAAGAACAAATATAGAAGACAAGTTGGGTGTAAAAGTCAGTTTAGATTTACAGTCATCTAGGATGAACAATTTTGGCGCTTACGATCGTACAAATGTCCTAAGTTGTTTTATCTACCTTCTGGTTATTGGAATCAAACCTTGAAATTAGATAAACATAACGAAAAAAAGGTATTGAGTACCCACAACTCAAGCGTTTGTGGTTGTCCTTTATATGAGTTGTTTTATTTCTAATTGGTGATGAAAATGTTTGTTGCTAGAAATAGTGGACCAATAGTACAAATATCACTATCATATAATTCTTTTTATGCAAAGGTCACAAGATTATTGCACAATATTCTTTCTTTCACAACATGTAACTATGTAAATATGTAAAACTAGTCGGCTCAGACTATATTAGTAGATAAAACATTTTTATTCAGCATAAGAATAAAATTCTCAGTAAATAATAGGGCTACCAACAGGATGTATGGTTACCCTTTTAATAATTAGTGCTTTTTGAAATTGATTTGTTATAATACTTTGTGAAAATAATCGTTCTTGGTCCAACATTATCGGCTCATAACTATCTATAAAGATAGTGTCTTGTGTTTAATCATATTTTGATTTAAATATTGCTTAGTTGACTAATATAGTTCAATTAAATATTTACAAATAAATAGAATAAAATGCATACCAAAATTACATTATTTGTAAAATATAAAATTTTAAAAAATAAAATATATTTAAAACTTGTTTTTCTAAATATTTAAAGTAGAAAAACTAATGTTATGATTGACCAATAAAAGTAAATAATAAAATTATACGTATATATCTTTTCATTATATATATATATATAGGTATATGGTATTTTTAACAAAAATCTAATGGTGAAAATTAAGTTTAAAGTTTGTTGAATGTCTTGTAATAACTTACCCTATAATAATAACATTATTAATTTATTTTCCTATGTTTGCATTTATCAACCGAACTGTCGGACCCATTTTGACAATTTAAGGGACATTTTATAATTATTGGAAAATATTTAATCAAATTCAATTTATTCTTAATGTTAAAAAAGTTTAATTCAATATGCCAATAAAGTTGATTGTGAAAACTTAGTGTTTGATTACAATACTTATTTATTTGTTTATTTACAATAGAATATTTATACTATCTAATAAAACTATTCATTATTTTTTATCTTAATTACTCTGTCTTTGAAAACCAAAAATACTCTTCTCTTTTATTCATTCATTAATTTAAACATCTTCATCTAATATACCCATAATACACTAAATTAAATAATTTACAGTATAGATCTCCAACACTTAAAATAACTACCATACCACCTTTTACATCATTTAACTTTACATTCAACATCATCGTCGCCCTATCATTGTCCCCACTGCTTTGTCATCACTACCCCCACAACCATCATATTGGGCGAACATTTTTGAATTAGAACAATTGGATCATATTTAATTATTTCGTCTTTATAAAACGACAATATTAATACTTAACTTTATATGATTAGTCAAAATACATCCTTCCTAATTATAATAATAAGATTTGTTTATTCCAAAAAAACACACGAATAGTATATAACATCGACCAACAACAATTGTGAAAGTATACTTACAGTTACAAATACATTCATTATAAAAGTATGTTAAACTTATTTGTTATTCTAAGTTTATATATATTTTATTATATACATTAATACTAATCAAATACATAAATTTTAATTATGGAAGGATTAATCTTGTGTTTACTTAAATTAAAATTTATTTTTCATGATTATATCATTAAAATAATTATTTTTTGTACTTATAAAACGTATGAGTTATTCTTCATAATTCATGATCATATTCAAATTTATTAAATTAAAGTTAAATTTTAAAAAAAACTAAAAGGTATATAACATGAGTGTTCTTATCTAACGATTTAAATGAAACTCAAAATTCAACTATATATCCAAACTTTTCTATAATTATAAATTAAGAAAAGCTAAATAAATTAAAAAGGTATCTATGAAAAGATTAATAAAAAAAAAAACATCAAGACGATCATCTATATTAATAAAGAAAAAGTAAATTATATAATTTAACAATTTATAATAATATAATTACAATCGTTGGAATCATCCATGGTAATAAACTAATAAATAAATAATATAATAATATTAGAATTTGTAAAGGAAAGAATGAGGTCGAATATTTGTAAAGGATGGAAGGAGAGTCGAATATCTTTTTATATTATTATTTATGGTATATTTTAAAAATTAATAAGGGTATATGTTGACAAATATATCATTCTTTTACATATATTTTGTAGACCCATCTATCCTTCTATAAACTAGCATTTCTAACATAACCATAATTCGTTCAATCATTCTGGCATTCTGCCATGGTTAAATGATATCAGGAGCACAAACATTTCAATTGAGCTTTTTAATTAGAAGTTTCTATATAAGATTCGACTGTTAAAAATGTGACATTTTTGATTTATTTAGTTACAATTCGCTTAAAAAAGGACTTTAAAAATACTTGGATTTTTTTTATGATGATCGTGACAAATAGAGAAGGCATGAGCTGAAATACACAATTATAATTGTTCAAACCTTGTCATATCTGTTTGCAAAGGGTGTTTTATTGACATACATTTTTTCCGAGTTATTATAAATTGGGAGAATAAAAATTAAAAAGAGAGAATATACTATTTATTCCCTGTTTATTTCTCTTGCATGATGAACCACTTATTATTTTTATTTATTTTATTATTAATAGATGACGATGATGATATTATGAATACATTTCTCAATAAATTTAATTAACAGAATGACAAGTTCAAATGCTGTAACATTGTAAATTTGTAACAAAGTTAGTCATAGTATAAAAGAGCATCATGTAGGTTTTTTTTTTTTTTTCATTATAGATGACTTTGAATGTTGGACCATTGTCATATCATCTCTCCCACTTGTCTTGTTTACGCCAAACTTTCAGTTCTCTTACAGCTTGCCGTGTCGTTGAGATGGACATAACTTTAAATAGTCTAGACCACGAGGTCAGCAGAGTGGTTTATCTCTCAGAGAGAAAATGTTTTAAAGGTAAAAAACATGAAGAATACGTAAAAAGCATGAAGAATAACGTAATAATGTTAGGACTTATG
>JANDBE010000041.1:26351763-26362434 GCA_024320915.1 Erigeron philadelphicus | reverse complement strand
TTCCGGAATCCTAGAACAGACACAAACTCTACATTTCAAGATTCTCAAAAAATCCAACCCCATTTGATATTTTTACAAGTTTACACCTTTTTTGGCCTTAATCTTGTGAATTACCAAGTGGGTGTTGTTAAAGATTGAATCTTTTGTGATAAAACATCAAAATTTTGATCTGGGTAATTGTGAATTAGTGTGTTTTGTATGTTGAAGCTGATTTAATGGGATTTGAAGAAAAGAAAGAAGGCGAAAAAAGCGGGCATGATGAAAGTGGTGATGAGAAAAAAAATGATGGTAATTTGAAAAGAGTTGAAAGTGAATCTTCTTTATATGAAACAGAGGATGATGGTGAAGATGCAGATGGAAATAAGATACAATTGGGTCCTCAATGTACACTTAAGGAACAATTTGAAAAAGATAAGGTACATTTTTTTTATTTATACCTCAATGTACCTATTTTCGCTATCGGTTTTGATAACAACGGTTCTAAGGGATGTTGTTAATGTTTTATTCCATATTTTATAGTGTTATACATTATTTTTATAATATGTTATGAGTTATGATAAATAATTTGTGATTGTTTGATATGTTTAGGATGATGAGAGTTTGAGAAAATGGAAGGAGCAACTTCTTGGAAATGTTGATATCAATGATGTTGGAGGTATTCTTAAATTATCAGACATATGGCTATCTTTTGTATATGTTAAAATGTTATATGATTAGATATGCTAGAATGTAACATAAATGCATATATGGCCATGTAGTTGTAAAAAGTGATTGATGAATGTTGGAGCAAATGATGTTATCAACTATCTAGGGGCAAAATGGTAGATCTTTATTGTGAATGTTGGGTATTGGTTTCTTTCGGATTCAATGAATGTCATCACAAACAATTTTATAGATTAAGTAGGGGGTAAATGAGCGAATGTCATAAGAGGTCAAAATGTGTCGGGTCAAATTGGGTTGACATGCCAACCCTTTAGATAATTAGTTGCATACAAAAGTACTGCTAAATGTGATTATGAGAATATGGTTAAACTAGTTATTTAATACTTGTAAGTTGTAATTAAGCAATGTATGAGGTTGCGAATATTTGATTACATTTGAGGCAACTTTTTAATCATATAACATGTTTGACTAGTTCCATGTTTAGTATGCCTTTTGTTTTACCTGTTTTATCCGTTTAGCCTATTTTCATATCCTAAACTTCATTAGGACATATACCGTAAACCACCAAGACTGTAGCTATGATTTATATGTTTTCAGAATCACTAGAACCAGAAGTTAAGATCCTTAGTCTTTCAATCATGTCTCCTGGGCGATCTGATATTGTTCTTCCAATACCTGAAAATGGCAAACCTGAAGGTCGTTGGTTTACTCTAAAAGAAGGATGTCCTTACAGTCTCAGGTTCACCTTTCAAGTCAGCCATAACATTGTTGCAGGCCTAAAGTACACAAACAACGTTTGGAAAACTGGTGTCAAAGGTAAGCTGCTCTTGTCCAACTCTTATCAGGGGCATGCAGAGGTGAATAAATTGGGGTTTGGAGGCTTTGGGCCAGAACAGGAGTTATGTTATATGGGCAGTTTTACCCGAAGCACTTTGTTTCCATAAATTTTGCAGACAATGATTAATATAGTTTCAACAACCTTTAAAAAGTTCTTTATGCTTTCATTTTTAAACTTTGGGCATCTTTCAACCCGTTGGACCTGTTCCCTTTTACGCTTTTTTTTTTTTTTTGCCTGTTTGACCCATTAGAAATGAAATATACCCCAAGTTAAATTGCTCACAAGAAATTGGTTCAAAATTCCCACCTTTAGCCTCTAGGGCCATGACATGCAGTTGGATTTGTATGTGACAGTTTATTCGACTTAATTTATGCAGTGGATAGTGCAAAGGCAATGCTTGGAACCTTTAGTCCACAAGCTGAACCGTATACCTACGAGATGCCTGAGGATACGACCCCATCTGGCTATTTCTCAAGAGGCTCATATTCTGCTAAAACTAGGGTAAATTAGATATTTAACTCCAATGAATACTTTCTTGTTTTTATGCATTGTGACTCTTAAAGACAACCCTGTTTTGAATCAAACTAGGTTTCTCCCCCTTTCTTTCCTTGTACATACAATTTGATATCGTTGGCATATCTCCATTTTAGAATATCCTAATAATGCTTTATAAGTTGATTTGAAGGTTATTGGGTAACTTACTACATTGAACTTGTGGCGCTTCAAATATTATTTGAGGATGCATTATTTAATCTTGACCCAGATGCCAATTTCTTTAAATTGCTTTGCCTACAAAAGATCAAGCCTGCTTCATTTTGCGCGCGCGCACACACACACACAAAATGTATGCATACGTAGATACATTGACCACTTGCCATTACAACTTGAAAAGTTTTCGCATTATCATACCAAGCATATAGCTTTTAGATTATGCACATCATTTATACCCAAAACTATATATTTTATCTTTTTTTTTTTGCAGTTTGTGGATGATGACAATAAGTGCTACTTGGAGATCAGCTATCACTTTGACATTCGAAAGGATTGGGCCACCACTGAATAAGTGAATAGAGAATAGACAAAGAAAATTCATAGTATAACATTAGAAAACCATCAAGAAGGTTTCAATCTCTTAGTGTGATATGTAGATAAATTCAATTGTAGTGTTGATGCCATAAGCTGATGGGCGAAAGAGTTGTTTTTTTTTCGTGTTCATGTGCTTGTGTTATCCTTAATAAAGACGGAGTTTGAGGTTAGATGATCCTAATTTTCGTGTCTGTTTCAAGATTTTTTTTCCTGTTGTATATATATGGTGTGCAAATATATGTATTGATTATAATGTTGATCTGCTTGTTATGGGTTTGAACTTGCTACATTGTTTATCACTTGTAAATTACAACGGTTTAGTTGTGGTTCTGTTTAGGTACTCAACAATTGTATCTTATACATTTCATTATTTTGATTCAGAATGAAAAAGACATTGTATGTGTAAAGCTTTTGTTTTGCCATACACTCGTAACCTATATGGATGCAGGCGGATAAAGTAACCAAACAATATTATATGACGAATCTTAAGACATTGAGTGAGAGAAGATCATAATCTAAGAGATTGGCATGTTATGTATGCAATCTCGAAAATTTTGTTTGATCTTTGAAAACGTTGACATATTATGTTTCTAGCAGTGTGAAAGTAATAGCCTTTAATAACTTATATGATGTTAATATCATCTAACCTTCATATTCAATCAACCAAGATTTATGAGGTTTTACCGTCAGACAACCTTCGTATTCAATCAACCAAGATTTATGAGGTTTTACCGTCAGACAGCGTTGTAGGGACGTTAACTTGAGAGGAAAAACTCCTCTATGGGACTAAGGGGTTCCTAGACATTTACCACAATATCATCTAACCTTAAATTCAAGGAGGACTATTTAATATGTGTTGAATTGGTGTGATTGCATCACCCTAATGTTAACATCATATAACATTTTTCTTTTCATACATATCTTTTAGCAGCCATCATTAAGTTGGGGTCATTAACTTTTTTACTTTAGAACATCATTTAATACTTGCAAACGGCCCCCAAAAATTAAACACATTTTGACTTAGAACCTTTTATAAATGGTCATTTCAAGAGACTGTCTTGCTAGCTAGTTCAATTATTTTTAAACGTACCTTGATCACACATGGTGTGTTTCAAGAGGATCCTCAATCCATATGATATGTATGGTGGTAATGTGGTAGGGTATAGTAGACTGCCAGATCTGGAAACTTAATTTAGCCACGGAAAAAAGAACATTATCAACGTCAAGGTTGTTATTTCTATCTATTTGTAATATCAAATCAAAAGAATTAATATAAAGCTTTAAAGTCAACAAATGATATCTTTATGTCTTGAAATGGACCGGTCTCTTGGATTTTTTTCCAAGTACCGCCCTGTATCAGTAATCAGATATAATCCAGATATCTGCCGGATATCATTATTATATAGGTAAAAATTTGTGTTAACTATTGACATTAAGCCAACGAGAATTACCATGTTATATAACTTATACATGCTAAAAGCCAATATGAAAATGTCATGACATATGAACATTTACAAGTAAAACTATATGTTAGAGACTTGCACAATGAAATCATAAATTCCCTCAAGTTACTTTAGCCATTGCTTTAAAACAGAACAGCTACATATATTACCAAACAAGAAGAATATCGTTATCCAATAAGTTTTATAAATTGTAACAAATGGTTTAATAAACAAAGAACTTTCTTTATGATCCTTTATTATTTACTTCACCAAACTGAGCTTACAAACAAACAACTTTAGATCTCTGTTAATATATAAACCTACACCAGCTCTTACCCCTCCCCCACCACCTGCCACTCTCTCTGACCTTTTACTCTTTATATACATATACACATTCAATCTCTATCACTTCACTTCATTTCACTTCACCTTTGTTCTCTTTAAATTCCTCCTGCTAAAGCCCAAAGGTCAGTTTTTCTTCTTTTGAAGTTACCTTAAGTTCTTTGTCTTTATCATATTTGATGATCATTTATGTTTTTTGCTTCTTGTTTGTATATAAATCAAAGTGTGATAATATAGCATTGGTAAGTTAGCTTTTTGTTGATTGATATTTAGATCTGGTACTTACTACATTGCACAATGTAGGCCCTCTGGTTATTTCAAGTGGGCTACTTCAAACACTTTTTCAAATTTGTGACTTTGTTGGACCAATGCATGATGGAAGCTTTAATCTTTGAATGTATTACCACTATAATCCTCTTGAATTTGGAAAAGATTTTTGCTTTTCATAAGTTTTGACCATAATGTGAAAGAGAGAATTTTGGGTAATATGGACATGTTTTTCTGTATAAGCAGAAACACTTATATGTTATTTCTTCATATTTTCGCCAGATATGTGGTTTGATTCAAGGCTAACATTGTAACTATTGAGTTGGGTAAACTGATATATGCTAGGATAAAAATGTACTCAAAATCGAAATTACTGATATAGCTTTTAGGTTCACCCATGGATTTGTGTCAAGTTGATCGGGCTAACCATGTAGTTTTGTGCTTTCAAATTCCTTTTCATGCAAGTTGGAGTGTTCTGCTTTTGTTTTGTTGACGTATAGAGTAAGATTTGAAGGTCGACACTCAACACTAACTGCAAAAATCAGGTGCAAGACTATACTTCATCATTGAAGCTAAAAAGCTGAAATTCACTAGAAATTTAGCAGACAGGTCTTTAGAATAGTTTTAATGTTAAATATTCATAAATTCATTGCATTTTATCAAAAGAATAATAATTAGTCATCTGAAATGATATCATTAAGTTTGCCAAAAACCTCTTCTGAATAAAGGGAATTTTTGTAATTAACAGATTATAAGCATGTTAAAAAGGTAGGTGGGTGGGGAACCTGCATAGATCACCATACTCACACTGTCACACATAGCTCAAAAAATACGATTTGTCTTTGGCATGTTTTGAACATGTGACCTACAACCTTCATTGTGGGCAATGTGATTACATGGTGACGTTACCACAAGGGTTTCACCCCATTGATATAAGCATGTTACACTTTAAAGAATTACTAAATGTGAATAATTTGGTAAATGTAAATATATGCATAAAAACAGATGTTGGCAGATCAAATATTAAGATTAATGGAGAGAAATAATAGAGATCATCTGTCAACACCAAATATTTAAGCATGTGTCTACCTAATTAGTCAGGTTTATCATTACTCTTTACTTTAAATTAAACATTCATTGATACAAGAATCTTGAGATCTTTAAAAGTTAAATATGCTCAAGATTCCTTTGATCAGAAAGGTCATATTACAATATGAGTACTCTTACTATATTCTCTGCCCATACTATTATTAAAAATTAAAATAAGAAAGGTTATTCATAAGTTGAACCATTCAAATAAACATTTATATATAAATTGTTTCAAGAATCAAGAATTTAACATTGAGTTTGTAATTGATTGCAGGAAATTGAAGAATTCATTATCAAAAATGAATACAACCGAAACTTTAGTAAAAATTTATACATTTATATTTTTATGTTCTACATTCGCATATGGTCAAGCAGGATATGGAGGAACATCTGATGATGCTTATGGTTCAGCCTTACTAGCTCTTTCATCCCAAACCACTCTACCCTTAACCCCAACCCCAACACCCGTGCCCGAGCCCACCCACGAATATATGAACCTAACTAACCTCCTAAGTGTCGCGGGCCCATTCTCAACCTTTTTAAAATACCTCGAGTTTACTAAACTGATTGATACACTAAGAGCCCAAGCCAATGACATCGAACTATGGAAGAAGGAAGAACCCTTTCCCTACCCAAAGACAAGGCTTTTTCTAGCCTTGAAAAACCATCTCTTTCAAACCTTACATCAGATCCACTAGAATTGTGTCTTTTCCATGTTTTACCACCTTATTATTTGTTATCCAATTTTAAAAATCTTAGCGGGTCAGGGCCCATTAACACGTTGGCTGGTGAGTTGTTCACGTTAGATTTTACTGGGTGGAGATGGGTAGTGATGTTGGTGATTTCAGGTGGATTAATAGTAATTTTGTAACATGGATATTAGAATGAAATATTTGGAGTGTAGACTCTGGAGGCACTATTATTGATTTTTATTCCTTATATGAATCGATTTGGATACATAATTAGATAGTCAACCCATAATTACACACACACACACAATAAGCATGAGCACATGCACACTTTGATTGATTACATATTTACACATAGCAATTTTGGAATTCAGGCATACCTTGTTCAACCAGTGGAGAACTAATAATCAGGAAACTGAAAAGAATAAGACAACGAGAACGGATCGGATGATATAAAGTCAGGTATTCCCAGGCAACCTAACACGGTCATTTCACCCCAAACTAGAAAATGACATATTTCGATCTGATTTTGAATTATACTTGACAGGTCAAATGGGTAAAAGAGGAAGTTGTTTACAAACACGAGTATCAAATCTGTCGATTAATCACCAAAATGGCTTGAACAATGTCCTATAATTTGGTAAACTACAGAAACTGATTTGACTAAGATTCTGATTCCATGTCACAGAACTTGCATTTTACATAATTTGGTAACTCAATGACTAATTTAATGAAGCACCTCGAAATCTAAGGTAACAGGGAAAATATTTGGTAAAGTTAACTGCACCAATATGTGGTGCAACAGTAGGTCAAAATGAGGCTGTTAGGTTTATATATATACACCGAGCAAGATAGTTGTAAATGGTGAGTTTTTAAGAACTAAACAAACCTTGAATAGTTGAATTCACTTAGTATGATAATGTGGGTAAACTCATGGTTACTCCTAAAAGCAATTTGAGAATGATGCACTACACGACCAAGACTAGACGTGTTTACAAGAGAAGCAAAACATGAGTGAACCGAGGTCATTCATTCAATAATGATGGAGATTGAGGGCCACAATCAAGTCATAGCATCAGAACTTACTAATTTAGCATAAGGTTCCCATATGTTCTTTTAGACAAATTAGTTGTGCATTACATTGGTGAAAGAAAACACACCCCTAATAAAATACAACGATAATTCCCAAAACATATCAAGTCTTTTACACTACCAACCAGGTTTAATAAGCAAAAAAAAAAAAGAAAAAAAAAAAGAAACAACCCACATATATCTAAAAGCCAAAATGTGGGTTGATTACCACATTTCCATTACCTTGATTTTCAGTAGAAAAGCCAAAAAGATACGTGTTTTTGCAGGAAACAATGCAACAGCTACACCTGCAAAAAGAAAACATAAAGTATGATTAGTATTTACAAATGCAAAACTTACATATTCAGAATTTAACATCCATACAATGACATACCTTTTTTGGTTCTGAGTCAAAAAAAGGGGAACCGTTCACTATACTCATAGATGTATGGACAGCCTTCAAGAGAGTCCCTAGGCCTTTTAAGATTTTTAATGCTTTTAAGCAATCTTTTTCTTAGGGCACCCTTAAGTTTAACGTAATAACACCCACGCAAGTCAAGTGATTCAAGATGAGGACAACCGTCCAGAATCTCCTTTAACCCATAATCAGACATGTTGTTTCCAATGAGTTCAAGGTGCCTTAACCCAGGTAAGCTTTCCCCTATAGCTGAGGCTATATCATCCTCAATGTAATCTTCATTCCATCCCCAGTATGGGTCGGGTTTCTGATTCAGTTTTAGTGTTGTTAGCAAGTTGCAATACTTTGCCCGCTTTTTCAATGCCTCTTACAAGAATTGGTGTATTGAAAAGGCTGAGTTCCTCCAGCAATGTAAATTTCTTAAAAATTCCTCTCTCAATCCAATTTTCAACCATATCACCTCCGCAACAAGCAAATACAAGGCGTTTCAGCTGACTTGTTCTGTTTAAGAAATATAAACAACTTTAACAGGCAATGCAAAGACATTAAAACTATGGTCCAGTTTGGATAGAGAGTAACTGTTAGAACTTAAATGTAAAGCTACAATCAAATATATCTTTCACTCACTGGGCATCGACAAATCATTTGAAGACAATGTGTTCGCAATAGTACTAATACATACGCACAACTGCACAAACTTACAATTCACCTATTAACGTAAGTTAACATACCTCTCAGCAACATTGGAAAGAAGCTGCCAATCATGAGAATTGACAACGGTGAGATCAACCAATCGGCCTTGGCTTTTTTCGAGGACATACTTACATGTCTCCTCGCGTCTTCGTCTTGCACCCGGATACGGAGGAGCATCCACATGGATAACACGCCACATAGCAGGGTCCTTGCAGATGTCTTTGCAGATTCCACACCATGTAGTGCATACTTTTCGGGCATTCTCAACTATTTCAACTATACCAATTCTCCGAAGTATATTGGCCATTACGTCTGATGGAACATCCAACCAATCCCTTGGAGGTTCTGTTGGAAGTCTGACCTTCTTGGCTTTTCGTTCATTTGATTCTGATGTGGTTCGCCTCATGACTTTGGCATCCACAAACAAAACAAAATATTAGGCTAAGTCGTCAACAAGTCAGAACATTAAGTTCACTACAGGAAGAACTTATTAAATTATATACATCGGGGTGTGGAGTGACCCGCACTCCTTCCCCCTCTTCCCCACCTAATCTATCCTTCCTTACCCCCTCCCCACTTGCAGTGTCGGCTCAAGCATTTTGGTGACCTTAAACGAGATCAAATTTGGGGCCTAGTTTCCTAGCTGACGAAGTAAAGTGTCAGTGTGCGCGTGCCGCTGCCATTGGTGGTTAACCGTGGTGCCGCTACAACGCCAATGATTGAGATTTACAGAAACAATCAAACAAAATTTTTCAGCATAGGAATTAGGAAGATGAATGATGATCTTTGGAGAATGGAAACAATATGGTATAAACTTACCTATATCTATAGCCAAAAATTCAATCATAATAAGGGTTGCAGCCTTTTCAATTTCACTATAATTATGAGTCTTGAACGATGCCATCATAATCGAAGGAACAGGCTGTTCAATTTTCAAGAAGATGAAGTCTTCGAGAGAAGAAGCTGCGTTTAATCTTCTTGCGTTCCCTTTTTATTTAGGTGATTTCTTTTTTAGCTTGGCCGTTGCTTCTATGGTTCTAATTAGATATCTAGATGTATATAAGCCTTTAACAAAAATTGGGGGCCTTTGGGTTTTGGAGGCCCAAAGCCCATGCTTGACTCTATTGTATATTTGAGCCGGCCTTGCCCACTTGCAAGGAATGCCTCACCACCTCTCCCTACCATTTTTTTTTTCTTGTTTTAAACTTCAAATAAAAACAAAATTAAAAACTAATACAATTATACAAAGTAATTATTAAAATTAGAACGACAACTGAAAATCCATAAAAAACTAGTGGTCTAGACCCGGAATCAATGTGCGATCAATATGGTCAATGAGATCCATTCGAAGAGCTTCATGGATGTTTTGGTTGTGGATCTTTAATATTGCATCATCCGATGGTTGTGGCTCGACCTGAGGATCGAAAATATGTTGGGGACATAACGCTAACCCCACGTGGCCACGTCTTTCTAAATCATGATGTGCAAATTAATGCACACATACATCATCTTACGGATGAGGTGTTTATTCCCCACCCAACGGGCACCGAAGGATCGGCGCGGTGTGTAATGGCAATAGGCACCAACTGGTCAGTGGTCACTGGTTTTCACAGCTAGTAGTTACAATTTATTACAGGGTACGAAAAGATTACATTGTCACAACCAGTAATTACTAGTTAGGTGTCTTGGTTTTCACCAAAGAATTCAAGTTTTGAAACTCTAGATATATAGCTATCTAAGAGTTGGTCAAAGAAAACGGCGATCACAAGAATACTTATGTTAGGCCACATACATCTGAGTTAGATGACCGACATCCTCAGCTAACCTCCTAGGTTCAACTTTATAGTTTGCGATTAATTAATGGATATTAAAAAATGAAATTCGTAAAAAGATTATGTGGACGGATATTAAAAAAATATATATAATTCATTAGTTATTAAATCCAGATTAAAATAACAATTACACAAAAGATCAATAGCATATATCATATATGGATATAGGGAGTATGTAAATGTAGATAAAAGAGTAAATAGCAGAATTTACCTTTGGTTGAAGCAGTTGCAAAGAGCAGCG
>JANDBE010000041.1:26324174-26336922 GCA_024320915.1 Erigeron philadelphicus | reverse complement strand
CAGGTGGTTCCCAGGCCTCAGCTTGAGGGGGCGTATTAGTGTTTATCAAAGATGTTATTTATTGGTTAAGTTAAAAATTAAAGTTATGTTGGTTTCCTACTATTCCTAGTGGTTTCCTTGTGGTTTCATAGCTAAGACTTTGTTACCATATTTATCGTTTTACTTTTGTATAAATAGAGGTCATACCCTCTCATTGTAATCAATTAGTTCAATACAATAAAACCCTATTACAATTCTAATTAAAGCAAACATTGTTTGTTGAGGTTTGTATTTTATTTCTATTTACGTTTGCTCTATTGATCTTCTCTAATAGGTAGGTTTTCTTTATTTAGTTTATGTTATCTTAATTCTATGAGATATAATAATTATGATTTTAGAGATTGTTGCGATCATTGTTTCGAACTTATGATAGTTTTGTTTAAAATGCATATGCTAATGATGCGATTTTAGATAACTAGCAGTGAGGTAGTTATGGTCGTTCCCTTGGTTTTGCATAAATTGTATTGATGATTACATATTTACATTGTTATGAAAATTCCACTTCATCATCATATGAAACCAGACCACCTAGGCCAACGATCAGTCGATCATTTGTGTTTATTGGGATGGCTATACCATGTAAGTGAGTGGATTTGAAATGGAAAATAATGTGAGTGTTTATTGTGTTTATTTTAAAAGTGTACTCCATTATTAGTCTATAAAGTTCTTTGAGGTAGCTACATTTGTAGTTTTTAAGTATTTCAATAGAAGTTTGAATAAGATATTAATGTACTCGATTAATTAGTCAAACAAGTGTTGTAGGATAAAGTGATGTATTAGGCTGATGTTGAGTAAAACCTATATAAACTAATACTCAATAGATTAATAATCTTGATAAAATTAATAATTTGTCTTTTCTCAACTTAGAACTAGTACAAAATTGATACCAATCAATAAGGTAATAAGATAATATTTATTTTTAAATCTTAGTGTAAATATATAGGTCCCAACAAATCTACATAAATTAATAATTTCTTAAATATTTTAAAATTCAAATATTGTTTAGTAAAAATTGAATATATATTCACTTGTCTTTATTTTTTAACTACAAATTTAAGTTGAATTTATCTTTGAATTTATTCATTATATTTAAGAGTCGAGACATTGTGTTCTCATATCATAACATTGTTTAAGTCACTTGTGCCGATTGAATCCATGGAACGAATTTTAATGTGTCAAAAGCAATTTTCCATAGACTCTTGTATCCATTCAATGGGTAAATGCACATTAGACACCAAAATTTTTAAATTTTATACAAAAACCTCTTTAAGATAATAATTTATTAATTTATCGATATAATAATATTTGAAAAATTAATAAAATATTTTGGTCCCAACATGACTAATTTATAGAAGTTTCACTATATATTTTAAATCTTTTAAATTCCGTGTTCAATCATGTATAGTCTTACAATGAGTTTATATTGTAAAATGTTTTTACTAGGTTTGCAAATCAATATGTTATTTGATTTCATGCCTACGTCAAAAAATCTAAATCAACCATACTGTGCAATAACTAAAAATAGCTTAACAATTGTCGTGCATCTTACGGACAAAAAACCCTTACAAATTTTCAACACGAAAAAAAAGCTTCGACTGCCTCACAATTTTTCAATTAAAAAATTGATTTATTCAACAAACAAAAAAGGTTTTCTTATATAAATATTGTTCATATTTAATCATTATTATTGTACACTTGTTATTTTTAAAATATAATACAATGATTATTAAAAAAGTTTAATTAGGAATACCACAATACAATCACAGCCATGAGCGCCCAAAATACGTTCGAGGTATGAAAATGACTTAGTTGACTTATTCAATCAAAGGGATATAACAGGAATAAGGTCAGAGGTTTTCTCAGGTTTTACTTAAAGTTTTGAGTTCGATTCTTAGAGATGACAAGTTTTCGGGTTTTTTCCTCCGAATATTTGTAACGACCTATAATCAACATCTCGTTGTATTGACCGAATGTTCAAAAAATAATAGGAATAGGAGTACCACAATAAAATAATCAACGCACTTAAATGTAATTACTAATTTATTAGGCTAGTTAATCAGTTTTCTTATAATTAATGTATTGACTGTCAATTACATACAATCAGGGATTTGATTACTATACGATTTCCATATATATTTTGATTACTATTCCATATATATTTGTAAACAATAAATTCTAACCATTATTATCTTAATACGGAGTATATTGATATCAATGTTGATACTCTCTAGTCAAATAATAGCGTTTTCGTAAAAAAAAAGAAAGTTGAAAATTGAATGTGAGTGGGAAGAAACTTCCAATCCGAAAACTACGCGTGTCACGTAGCTACACGATATATAGCTGTTCACCCCCTGCATAGAAACACACAATAGCAATACTATTTGCAGTACTTTTTCGCATCACCTCCTCTCAACTTCCTCATTCCCATTTTTATTTACATTATCTCTCAATCTCAAATTCAACAAAAAAAAAAAAAACTTTAATCTTAGGGTTTTATAATATAACAATGACAGAATCATATTCATCTTCAGAAGAAGAAGAAGGTGAAATCATTCCACAAATAGTAACTAACTACCACTTCGTCAACTCACAAAACAAACTTATTTCAATTTCCGATTTACCGTTATACGATCACAACGATAATGTGATCGCCGGCGCCGGAGGTGAGTCTCCGGCGGCGTTTTTGCTCGGAAATACTGACGGCGGTTTACAATCGTTTTATAAGGAAGTTATAGGATGGAAATATGAACTTTCTTTTGTTTCTCCTCAATTTTATGTACTTTTAAAGAAGAAAATTTGGATACAAATTGATAAACCGAGAAAAAGTTATGAATATATTGTTACGAGTGTTTTCGTTGTGATTCGGTTTCTTCATTATGTGAAACGGAATGTTGATGCTACTTTTGATGAGGTTTTTAGCCATTTGTTGAAGGTTTTTAGGTATTTTTTTGTTTCTTTCATTATTCTATCTGGCTCGTTTTGTAATTTTGTGTATATGACTTGTATATATATATAATTTTTATGTAAAATAATATAAGTATTAAAGTAAAACAATATGTTTCCACCTGTACATCATGAAAATCATCGTCTATCAATATATATGTTATATATGTATTGAAATTGCGTGTATATGACTTGTTTGGTTTGCTAGTGTTTGTATGAGTCGTCACCGTTTTGTTATTGTGTATAGTCGACTTTCTGGTTTTGTTACTTAAAAATCAATGTCACACCAATTTTAATAACAACATAACCGGATACCTGCTGAAAATGTCGAAAATGTGACTACTTATTTATCTATTAACCGATATTTTTGCGGTCATGTTAGTCATCATCAAAATATGGTTCCATTTTACTATTTATAAATTTAATGAGCTCTCAAATGTGAAAAACTATAAGTTTGATATCAAGTTAGACGCAAAACAACATAATGTGACTAGTTGGATATACTTTGATGCTCGTTTAAATTTCGAATTATTGTTTTTTCAGACACACAAAACTGTTAATAATTTTGTTGTTTAAAATGTGGTTCCACGAGGTCTGTAATTAATTTATTATGGTGACATGTAATCAGATAATATGAAATTTATTATAGTCTAACAAATTACTCTGTTTTATTATGCAGCTCATCTGACTTGGTTGACCCTCTCGAGAAATATTTGTCTTCTCATTTGCCGTTGATTCGAAGTGCCGTAGCTAATGATAAGGATTTGGCTAACTCTAAGGTTCTTGTTAACAAACTTTATCCTTTTTTTTTTTTAATTTTTATTTTAAATTTGATATTGATCAAGTTAATTTTATTATTCTGAAAATGTTGACTTATTTCAGTATGTGTCATGGTGGACTATATATGTCTTTATTATGCTTTATTAAACAAGAATGGAAGAAAAATTAATGTTATTTATTGGGAGGTTGTAGTTTTATTATTAATATAATGACTGATTTGAAATTACATCTTTACCCCTATATAAATTTATACCCAACTTAAAGTAAACTTTCACAACTCAAAACAAAATATACGCTACCATGACAACTAATATTACCATTTTTCAGAAAATGATCTTTAATATTGATTTAAATTAACCGATATATAATATTAATTTACAATATGTATTGTTCAAAACATTAAAACTCGATGACAATCTTTTATTGGTAGGAGATAACATTAGATAGTGGATTTGTAATTTTTTTTTGAGGTATTTGAAAGCATTGTGTATGTTGATCTGTTTGATATTGTAGTACAGTTTTATACTTGCATTTACTGAGATTAGACATATGAAAGAATGTAATAAATGCATAAACTTGCATTGACACTGGATTTCTTGACAGAATCTTGAAACTTTTCTTATGGAGATCGAGAATCCTGGGAGAAGAGAAACTCTGCATGAGCATGAGGTCAATAGCAACAAATCTGAATAAGTTTTTCAAGTTATCGTTCTTACTCTTTTTTGTGCATATGGATTTCCACCTTCTAATGCGAGTTCTTTTCATCTTCTCTTTGTTTTAAAGGAGAATCAAATGACAAACAAGTCCCAGTTCATAATTTCTGATGACGATGTAGACATTGATGAGGATGATGAGTATGATGAGGAAGCTGAAGCACTCTTTGATTCTGTTTGTGCATTCTGTGACAATGGCGGTGAAGTTCTCGTGTATGTATCTAATTCCTTATATTTTTGCTGCGTTAAGACATGACATAGAACACAGATATAAGTAGTGTAAGGTTTCTTAGGCTTTATAGATTCAGAAGATGTCCATAAATCGGTGGGAAGAGGGTGAGACTATCCTCAACTGTATAAATTCCATGCATTAAAAATTAATGTGTTAAGTGCCTTTTGTTGACTATGCATGAGTGTTAGATTCAAAATGTTGCTTATCATTTTTTGTCCTCAGTTTGTAATAATTTATAATTTACACCTTTTCCTCCGCATATGGCAGTTGTGAAGGACAATGTATGCGATCATTCCATCCAACCTTAGCTGCAGGAGTTGAGACCCTGTGTGAGTCTCTCGGCTTTAATAATGCAGCTCAGTATGAGGTATGAGCCTATGTATCATATATGTATCGTTTCAGTCATACCATGCTCACTTATGTTAAGCATAATCATCTTTTAATTCTGTATACAGGCAATTCCTGTTTTTCTTTGCAAGAACTGTGAATACCACAGACATCAGTGCTTTGTTTGTGGAATGTTGGGATCCTCTGACAAGTCTTCTGATTCTGTTGAGGTTCTATTCTAACCAACCTAAAGGAAGTACAGTATATTTGTTATTTTTAATTAATTGCAGTGCAAAATTTTAGCTAAACTTTCTCTTAAGAGCTCTCACATTAGGCCTTCTGATGCACGTTTATCTCACGAATTATGTTGTTATTAAAGATGACCTGTTTAGATATTTTATAACCGTGAGATTGTGATTATGCTCTCAAATATCAATTATAGAGATGCTCTTGATGAAACTTGTAGCATGATTGAGAACTAACCTGGTTCCGTTGGAGATAAAACTGAAACACATTATCTGTATAAGTTCGACATTACCTCTTTATCACACAAAGTACACTTTTGTATATTCAGCAGCATTACCATCATTAAAAGCCACTGAAGCCTTCATGGATATTTCCTTCTTGTTTTTTTTTTTCTTTTAGTTTTTGGTTTAATAATCTGTTTTTTAAGTTTTGGCTTTGTCATCCCTTAAAAAGACACTATTTAATCCAATTGTACATTAATTAAAACTAGATAGTACCCGCACGATACATATTCTGATGCATAGCTCATACATATGTTGATGTTAACTGACATCGTCCTTTAAATTTGCATTCTAGGTCTTTCCTTGTGTTTCTGCAACTTGTGGACATTTTTATCATCCAGAATGTGTTGCAAAGTTGCTCTATCCATCTGATGAAACAAAGGCCGAGAATGTTAAAAGTCAAATAGCCGCTGGAGAATCATTCACTTGTCCTATCCATAAATGCCATCGCTGTGGTGGAGGAGAAGATAAGGATGACCATAATATGCAGTTTGCAGTGTGTAGGCGCTGCCCAAAGGCGTATCACCGGCAATGCTTGCCTAAGTAATTAGTTTTTTTCCCATGAACTTATATAATAATTTGCAGTTTGCAGTGTGTATGTTGATCTGTTTGATAATAATTTGAAATACTTATTTTGGGGGTTTGATAAGTTCGGTTCTCATTATTAAATATTCAGGTCAATTGCTTTTAATGGTAGTGATGATGGAACTATCCAGCAAAGAGCATGGGATGATCTGTTGCCAAAGCGAATCTTGATATATTGCATGTAAGTGTCCATGTCTGGTTCAGTCCAATATAGTAGCCTACTGCATATATAAATTCGCATATATGATACGAATTATCAATTAATAACTTGCCAGGAAGCACGATATAATTCCAAGCATCTGGACTCCAAAGCGGGATCATATTGTATTTCCTTGTGTTCCGAAAAAGAATCAAGGAAGTACAATTGCCATAACGTCAGAAAGGAGCAACGCTTTAGGTATTCTTAAAGACAGTGACATAATTGTAAAGATGCCAAAAGTAGTTGAGAGACAGTATAACACAGATAGCTGTGTTACTTCACTGGAGAAAGCCAAGCCCCGCGTTGTGCACCCAAAGGGATCTTCCCTTGAGGACAGCAGCTCCATTTCCAGAAATTTGGAGCAGCCTTCGAAGCCTATGAAGAAGATAGCAGTGAGCATGCCTCCCAAATTAGATGCTGATTCGAAAACAAGGTACTTACGTCTAATTTCTTTTGTTGCAAGTTGTAGTTACTTAGGCGTGCATTGCCGGTGATATGCAACATTGGATCTTCACTCTTACACCGTGTATAATGATAATATTTTGGTGTGTAGGATTTTGAAATCTGTGAAAGATTCTACATCTTCTCCTAAGGACAGCAGGTCCATTTCCAGAAATTTGGAGCAGCCTTCAAAGCCTATGAAGAAGATAGCAGTGAGCACACCTCCCAAAGTAGATGCCGACATGAAAACAAGGTATTTATGTCTTATTTCATATGTTGCAAGTTGTAATTATTTAGGCATGCATTGTCAGTGATATGCAACATTAGATCTTCACTTGTACACCGTGTATAATGATAATATTTTGTGTATAGGATTTTGAAATTAGTGGAAGCTTCTACATCTTCGTTTGATTCTGAAAAATATATCAAGGAGAAAAAAAGGAAATGTATTAGTGAGATATACAGCTCGCAGACGGGATTGGACAAGACCATTACCATGGGAAAGGTGGAGGCTTCTGTAAAGGTGTGGTAAACTAACCAGTCAACGTGACAATCTATAAGTACATCTAATGTAAATATGTTCAGCTCACTTTGTGGAATATTTCTGTATGTTTTTCCTTCGCAGGCAGTACGAGCAGCTTTAAGAATATTGGAGGATGGAGGTAGTGTCGAGGATGCAAAAGCTGTCTGCGAACCAAATGTTCTAAATCAGCTCATAAGATGGAAGGTGTGGTTTCGTAGTTTTACATTGTTGTGCATATGCTTTATTTTCTCTGCATATGTTGTTATATAATCGTATTTATTTAATTCACAGTAAAGAATCTATCTCATATGATCTTTTAAGTGAGCCATGTGCCACTCGATATAGGAAACTCGTTGAAGGGCTTCACTTTTTTGTGCCTATCTAACTTCGCAGAATAGATCTTTATGCTTTTGTCTGCATCCTTAATTATGGCATTCTGACCCATAAGTGTTTCTTAATTATTAATATGTTTGTAGTTCAATTTCATACCTAATTAAGTGTATAAGTATATTAGATCTATCTTTAGTTCTTTACTCTGAATATATAGTTTCTGTAGCTGGTAGTACGTATCTAAGAAAGTTAAAGTATGTAAGCTTGCAGGTTGCAATTAATCATTTGTTACTTCACCTGTCTTAATCATATGCAACATTAGACTAGACAAACAGCTCAACTGGAAATGTTAGACTTCTATTGAATTATCTAGCAGATCCAAAACAATGTATCAAATTTTATTAAGTTTACTAGTGGGCAAAGGTATTTGGATTGAAACTTGGTTAATGACGGGAATGTTGCATTTATATTGGATATCCCAAAAAGGAACTTCTTACTTAATAGCCTGTAATCTGATGTATCATGAGCATACTCTGCTTATGACATGTAAACTGATACTCTTTCGCTCTATTGGTAACTAGTAGTTATGCTTGTGCAATCAGTGTTTAGATGGATCTGAGTGTAACACATTATGCAACATCTTGTTGAAAAGGTCCATCTCTTAACTGCATAATAGTATAGGAATGTAGTGTGATGTAACCTATCCATGATAATTTTTTATGATTTTGAAAAAATAAATAATCTGTTGTGATGTATTTGCTATTTATATGCAGAACAAGCTACGTGTATTTCTTGCCCCTTTTCTCCATGGATCACGTTACACGTCATTTGGACGTCATTTTACAAAGGTTGACAAGCTAAGAGAGGTACGTTTCACCTTGTTCTTTATATCTTTTTATTTATGGTCAATTATTGCATTTGGGAATACATATGGTTATAGATCGTGTCCTTCTAACCATAATTTTCTAGATATATTGCTTGTATCACGACATGCAACACGTAATCACTAATATGTGTGGAAATCTATGAAACTTGCAAAAAGCACAGATCTATTTTGTACGATACACGTAATAGAGAATTTACTTTGAGCAACTTGATTATGACAATTGTCAATGTTCTACTGAGATTTAACTGGAATTCTCTGTATAATGTGTTGGATTGAAAGCACATCTTACAGTAGTTTTTGGGAAGCTTATACAATTGCTTTTAATATGCAGATTGTTGATAGACTCCATTGGTATGTGGAAGATGGTGATACGGTAAGAAACTTATGTTGTATCTAATTAATTTTGGTTGGCTCGTAACCCGTTACCATGTCCCTTAGATTTATGTAGTATTTCCAATTTGATTGTACTGTACTACTGTATTTGAATTAATAGAATCTTCTCAATCCGTAGTACTTTGATATGATGACCAGGTACATAAATCGTGACTCTCATATAACTGAGAAGTTTGAAACTGCTGCAGTATTAGATGTAATACAATTTTAGTTACTATAGGACAAGACTTATACTATAGTAACTAATATAAGTTACTATAAGATAATATCTATGTAAACTGATCTACTTCTCCATATTATCAGTCTGTTACAACAAATGCTGACTTCAAAAGTTTGAAAGTCTATTCATTTTACATTTTATTGTCAGACGTTGCGGTCCTGTAACCGAATGCTTTTTTTGCAACAACATTTATTTTTAGATTTATATCTTGTATTTCCTGGTTGCTATGCTTATTAACCTTCATCAAATTTTTAGATAGTGGACTTCTGCTGTGGTTCGAATGATTTTAGTTGCTTCATGAAGGAAAAGCTCGACAGCATGGGTAAGAGGTGCAGATTTAAGAACTATGATCTAATCACACCAAAGGTAGTACTTCTCATATTTTACAAGATCTTAACCAACCTACAGTATAATAAAATGTGATTACTCCTTTATCATACGGCTATCTATTTGCATCCTGCATAGCTGTTGATATCTCAAATTCATTTGTGTTTTGCTCAGAACACACTTGGCTTTAAAAAGCAAGATTGGTTTAGCGTTCCCGTAGAAGCACTACCTGATGGCTCTCGGTTGGTATGGATCGAAATCTGCCTTACATGCTATTACATTTTCTCTGAAAAATCGATAGTAATATTTACTTTCCTCAAAAGGTCATGGGATTAAATCCTCCCTTTGGAGTCCGAGCATCTCTAGCAAACAAATTTATCAATCATGCGCTGAAGTTCCAACCCAAGCTCATTATCCTTATTGTGCCTAAAGAAACTAAAAGGTATAACATAAGCATGTTGCATATGCATTATTTTGATAGCTATTTGATTTCGTATTCACTCTTGTTTGTGTTGCTATAACAGGCTTGACAAGAAAAGGTATCCGTATGATTTAATCTGGGAGGAAGAGAACATGCTCTCCGGCAAGGTATTATTAGTACTTTAGTTAGATTAATGACTAAACAGTAGAACAATTTGACCCATTTACCAGTTGTACATGGGCTGATTTGGGTGATGTTCAAGTGGGCTGAGAGCTTCTGAATTATATGTATAACAAACTCCTAAATCCCATTATTATGAAAAGCTAGATATTAATAATAAAGTTTTTATAATTATACTTGGCACATCAGTTGTACATATAATTTCTAGAAAGGGATTGAAAGAAAATGTATGCGGGCTGTCCTGGCCAACATACCCATTTCCCACCCCCAGTTTGCGGCGTCTAAGACCTAATTACCCAAGTCTTACTTACATGCTTTGGCTTCTTGCAGTCTTTTTATCTACCTGGATCAGTTGATAGTAACGATCAGCCATTGGATGATTGGAATGTCACCGCGCCACCACTGTCACTCTGGAGTCATCCTGACTGGACTATCAAGCACAGATCAGTTGCTGAAAAGCATAGCCATGTAGAGCGAAAGCTACATAAAGTATCTGAAAGAGTGGTTTCCAATTATCTCATGGAAGAAGACCGTGACTGTTTCGGTGATTTCTCCAGTATAATGTCTGGTCAGGATATGTTCACCATCTTGGATGATGTTGCAGAAGAACCTGATGATAGTGAACCTAAAGTAGTCGTTCCCTCCACCAGTAACCCTCAGGACACAAATGTGACCCCAGACACTTCCACTGGCATGGTAGACATGGATCTGTCGAGTCCAGTAATTTCCTCAACAAACTCCAGAGCAAAACCAATTATCCCCAACCCTCCTTTGTTTATCCAGCCGACTCATTCTGAACAAAATTATGATCCGCTACCACTATCACCACCACCGCCACCGCCACCTCCACCGTATGAACATAACAGTGTTTCATCTGGACCAGCCATGGAATATAGGTACACTCTTTCTGGTCAGACTCAGGCCTCTCTTCCAAGCTATTATGAGGGTGCTAACATATATCCTGGAGCTATGAACATATATGGTCAAGGTGATCTCGGAATGACCTCCATGCATCTTCCCTATGCTGACTATGGCCACTCTTGGCCATCAGGTTTTGGAATACCGGACCATGATTATACGAGTGAGCCAGATATTTGGCCACCAGGTACAAGCCCATCTGATCATAGGTACTATTAGACTAGTTTTATAATGAAGAACCAAACTATGAAACGAATGAACATGTGAACATTGCATCCAGAAGTAATGTCTACTTGAGATAGGCTACCGCATGAATTAATAATATGTATATTTTACACTCCACTTTGAATTTAAAACGTAAAAACTTGGTTGCATTACAAACCTGCAACTTCTGGAAAACACATTTTGATTTTACAGTGCAGCACTTAATTCTCTCCCAGGAACACAAACGACTCACGGGGCCCTTGCTAGCCCTCAGCAAAGTATTAAAGACAACATTTTTGCATATACTAGTGTTGCAACTCGCAACGCACATTCATCAGCTGGCAACGCTTAATTTACTTGTATTTAGCCGCCTCAACCTTTGATCAAGTTCCGCCATCACCACCGTTTCTTGCTTTTTCCTTTGTTTCGATATATTCGTTGTCATGAAGCTAATCTTATCGAATGCTACCTGCAGTCATAAATGAAAGTTAACAAGGATAAACAAACAAATGTGTGTATGTAGCGGATTAGTGGCAGACTTACTGTCAACAAGTCATCGGGATCAAATAGATGATGGGTGGTATTCTGTATTATCTTGATTGCATCCCCGACGTGATGTGTCAGCAGCAACTCTTCTTCCTTCATCTACACATCATAACCCTATTATAGACCTTTGACAATATGTAAATATCCCTCTAAACAACCATACTTTATGGATCATCACCTTGAAAATAGCCAGAGCTACGTTAAATAAGACTTTTGCCCCTTCATAAAACAGAACGTCCCACACTCTCATAGTTGTCTACATAAAGTTTTACACATCCAAAACAATTACAAAAAAGATAACTCTGATATAGTTTATGATTACGAGGATAAATGTCTACCTCTGAAGGTAGGCTCTTTGAGAACAGGCAAAGAAACCACTCAGTTGCTACAAGGGATACATCGAAACCCAAAGCTTCTAAATGGGCAGAACCTGCAATATTTTAAAACCATAAACCGTAAGAGGATAGAGAATTGGTATTAGCAAGTTGACCACAATAACACGACAATACCTTGGACATTTTTTTGTCAACAAATCTTTGAACACCCGCTGTTCGACATGGCATCCTGATAAATTGTCTGTGTAACAATCGTTGACCAATACATTTTCAAGGAGAACTGCTAGCATCCAGAAAGCTTCTTCTTCGGTTTTCATCACAAGTAGCAACATTGCTGCCACATAATTCAAACCCTGCATCAACAATAAATATATTATCACAATTATTTGTTGTTCAGTTGTCCACACAATTCACAACAAACCAATTTTTAAGAATCCAACCTGGCAATAACCCACGTCAGAATCACGGAAAGAGTACCCCACAAGAACACGTCTCACCGCAGCATGGCCCTCAGGTGTGTCTAACCATGGATGACCAGGGAACGTTCGTGGCAGTCCTGCACATACACACAACGCCCATATTTATACGTACATAGAAGACAATACAACGCCCATAAATTAAAACGTTCAATCAGAATACAACGCCCATAAACAAAACATATGAGATACGACCCAAATAG
>JANDBE010000041.1:26167720-26178343 GCA_024320915.1 Erigeron philadelphicus | reverse complement strand
TTAACAAAAACAAGACATAGAAAGTCCGCGGCAAAACGTGGGTAGTTTTCCTAGTATAATACTAAAAAGTAAAGTCGGTGTTACACACACATTTTACTGTAGCAAATTGTACAAATGTTTCTGCTTATAGTACAACTTCTAATACATATTAACTAACGGTCTTAACGGTTGTTAATAACTAACGGTAGTCACAAGAAGGTATTTAACGGAGTTTGGTTTCAACTTTAAATTTTTAACATTTGTCACCAAAGTTTTGCTTTATTTATTTTTTGGCCAAATAACTTTTGGGTTTTAATTAAGTTTTTTTCATAGAAAGTTTATTTTTTTCTTATTTTTACCACATAATTTTTACTTATTAAACTTTCGGCATATAAATTTTCTTAACTTTTGTAATTTTTTTCATATAACCCTTTTTTTAAGTCTCGCTCTGAAAACTTCTTTTTATTTGCTTTTACCGCTTAAGTGTGGTTTCCAAATTTTGTCATCAAAGTTTCATTTTCCTTATTTTTGACCACAACTTTTGTTTTTTTAACTTTTGTCACGCAAATTTGCTTTTTCGCCTTAATGTTTTCGAAATTTTGTCGCGAGAGTCTTTGTTTTTCTCCCGGAGCAATGCCCGGGTAAAAATACTAGTACATATACTAAAAACCAACTTAAAAAAGAAACAGATGGTGGAAGCTATTGTTTTTGTGTGTGGTGGTGCATTTGGAACTTTCGGAATGAGAAAGTTTTTAACTCGTGAACGCAACGAAAGGAGTATCTTGTGGATATCATCATTACCCATTCTTATTTATGGCTTTCTAATAGACTTAAAAAGGGTTTTGTGTCGTGGGTACAATGGCTCTTGAATCCTCTGCTTCTTGTGTAGTGTGTTTGTTCTTGGATCGAGTTGAGTTGTAGTGATGCTAGTTAATTGCTTTTGCTATTGTGACCGTATCTGTGTACATTTATTTGCGGGTCTCTAGTGCTTTGCCAGAAACTCATATTTATTAATATATACATTTCTTGTTATAAAAAAAATATAAGAGAAAAAAACCCTCTTTTTATCATTTAATTCACTTCGTTTGGGCATGTTTTCATTGGAAATGTTATGGATTCAAGTTTAACCATATTGGGTTAAAAAGTTTTCTTTTACACATAGTGGGCTTCTATTTGTGGAACTGAAAATGATAATGAACTATCAGTGATGAGTGATGAGTGATCACAATTTGCTGTTAAAAATAAAATATGTATGCCTTTTAAAAAAAGAAAATGATAAATGTACCATTGTTTTTATTAATTTATCACCTGATATAAGTTTTTCAACACATAGTACAAATTATTGTTGCTTCTTTATGGTAAATGTATCACATATGATGATACTATTATCACTTCCCTTTATAAAAACATGTATCAACAATCAACTAAACATATTGAATTATTGATTACAATAGACATGTAATTATTACATCATTTATAGTATCAGCATTCAACTAATCATATTGAGTACAATGGGCATGTATTATTACTTCATTTATATTCTGACTTTTTAATTGAATCAATTACAGAAAACAATCAACTAATGACATAAATGAAAAGGTCTGAAAAACGTTAATGAGTATTTTAGATAGATTGTGAAAATTTGATGAAAGTGAAATTAAAATATGCCTTTATGGGAGTTTAAAGTCTTTAGTTGCGAGTACTTTGGAGAGATTGTAGAAATAGCAAATGCAAAAGAAATTAAATAAGGTTTTGTGGTCATGCCGTCAACTCAACTAGATTAAATCATTTACAACAAAGAAAATCTTGCTGATAAGAGCAGTTAAATAACTAACTACCCTTGACACCATTATTAAGTACATTGGACGTTTTAGGAATGACACCGTTTTTGAGCCTAAGAAGAAGAGAAATAGCAGCTATTTTGACAAATTGTTTCTTATTCTTATGTTTGAACAAGTAGACTAAGTTAGTATATGGGAGTATGGGATTATTGGATTTAATCCTCTAAACTTTTTGTAATTGTACTTTTCGGTTGACTCTTTTCAACCGATCTAAATTTTAATAAATCTATGTTAAAAAAGAAAAACATAACTGTACAACGGGTTGATAATCTCGTGTATAGCGGCAAAACAACTAGTTGGATAAGAGATCAAAACAACTGAACTCTTAAAAATAATGTGCAGGTTGGTTAAAAACTAATTTAACACAAAACACTTGTCAAAACAATGTACAGTATGCCGTAGTAAAATAATAATAATTACAGGGTATTGTATCAATAACTTGATTACTGAACATGATATAACAGAGCTATTACCATTACAATCTTAATCTAATTTCAGAGTACAAGTTGTTATCTGCATTAACATACAAGCAGGACTTCCAAATCAAATTCATTTCACCAATTACCTTCTATCTTTGCCTTTTTTTCTCAACTTTTACTCATTTAACCCGTCGAGTATAGAAATTGAATTTAAAATTAGGTTGTTTATAGTATATAGCTACAACCAAAAACAAGCAAGGGAACAAGGCACTTTAATCGAGTCCAAAAGGACCATACTATATTAAGGCTTAAGTTATGACTAGTTTCCAGCACCCACATGATTATGCAACATAAAAATACCCACATCTCAAAAATTGCTAGATCCTACGCCAGTAGAGAGTTGGGTGAGTCCTAAACTAATCAGCTGCACTAACCATCAAAAACTAATCTTAAAATTTTCAATGCAACTACTTCAGAGACTACCCTACAAATTTACAACCAAGTATAAAAACTCAGAATTTTAGTAGGTATGGTGTTTGGAGTTAAATGTCACGCCTCAACAAAAGAACATGGAGTTCTCAAGATCTTCGTGCAATTTTGGCAGCTCAGGAATAGGTACACTTCCTAGGGAAGTGAGGCTGTCCTTTCCAGAACTGTTTTCAAATGAATCATTGAACTTTAGAAACCGGCCCATTTGTTGGGCGGCAAGATGAGCGTACGATACAGGTGCAACTGCAAAACAGAATACAGTAATGGATGGAACAATATTAGATTTAGATGTCACAAAAATGGGTGTGGTGAGTGACAGGGCAAATAAGGGTTGACCCAAAATTTGTTCTAAACTTCTAATCTCTTGTTACCAAAACTTATGAATAATAGGACTTAAAATGATTACAAAAGTAGTATCTCGATACCACGTGACTTTATTATAATATAAAATATT
Source organism: Erigeron philadelphicus (assembly GCA_024320915.1). Classification (NCBI taxonomy): domain Eukaryota; kingdom Viridiplantae; phylum Streptophyta; class Magnoliopsida; order Asterales; family Asteraceae; genus Erigeron; species Erigeron philadelphicus. Next base: position 26,175,161 of record JANDBE010000041.1, on the reverse strand, counting down.
GCTTTAGGTAGTTCCATTATTTGTACATTTTGGAAACTTTCCGCCCCATTTCCTTGTAAACTAATTTTACAGGTTGCTTCTTAACCCATAGGAGATCAAGCATAGCCTGGTTGATTAATTTATAAATAAATGAATTGATATTAGCCCCTCACTAATGTAAACATATGATGTGTGTTAAAGATGAAGATAGTACCAATTGAAGTTGTCGAGCTACTCCTTTGATACCTGTAAAACACCATTCAGAGGGTCAGTGATGTAAAGATTAACTTCAACTCTTATTATATAAAAAAATTATGAAAATTCACGAGATTTTCAAAAAGTGTGCAGTAGAGTTTTTAACTGCTTATCTCTTTCAGTCAAAACCTCTCATTCAAGCCAAAAAAAAAGCGATCGAATTGACAAAAAATGCCTAAAGGTGGGATGACAAATATTTATTTATTTTTTAACACGGGGAAATGACTAACATCAGCTTCATTACAAAATTGAAACTAGAGCAAACAAAAAGAATTTTATATGTAAGAACATGAACTTTTTAATAGAACTAAACCAAAAGAGCCATGTCCACATTGGTCTAAACTTTAAAACTCGACTAATTTCTATGGTCCGCTGGAAACTATGATGTTACATATACTATTAGCTATTATCTGAAAATAACATGACATGTAATGCATAGGTAAATACTCACACATAGGATAGTGAAAGAATTAAACTCTGCAGGGCATCAGGAGAGAAACCAATCTCATCAATCAAGACATGATAGTGGGCTGGACGAGAAGTACCCTACAAATTCATTAAATAACAGTGAATGCAAATAGCCAGTTAATCTGATTGTATCAACTTCATATTTTGATGCCTCATTAGCACTCTAAACATTTTTTACAAGTAATTCTCAAAAATATAAGACTTCTGTTTTTCTTCCTATTTCTTTAATTATACTTTGACCACTCGTCTCAAAATCAAAGTCGCCAAAATGAAGAAGTATAAATAAACTGGGTTGAAGAGTAACACATAATGCGTGCTACCACCAAGAGGAGTAAGCAAGGAAATAGGTGTTTTATTGTATTAAAAATGTTATAGATATAAAGTAAAATAAACATAAGAATTTAAGAACTCACAATTAATCCTGGTTGAGTACACATGTAAAAATCATAATTTATTGGGTGAACCACTTTACTGTCTACTACGGTACCTGAAGATACATACGCAAAAGAGGAAAATATACTACTCAGGGAGAGTTCACTGTTGTTTAAATAACTAAATGATTAAGCTCAACTGATCAAGAAGAGAACAGACCAGGAGGGACATTTTCAGGGCCATTAGCTTGGAAAAGCTTTGTGTGATGATTCTTTTGAGCCACAATGACGGTGAACTTAGGAACATCAACTCCATCAAGATATTGGTATGCCTGTATCATGCAAGGACTCGTATAAGTCAAACCATATAAATCAATTATCCAATAAAGTAATTCTACTTCCTCTCAAGTCTCAAGTCTCAAATTCATCAGTAAACTTAGAGCAAGTTTTAAATTACTGAAAGCATAAAAGGTAAAACGCGCAGGTAAAGCGAGACGGGTAGCAGGTCAATACATAATGTACGGGTCAAACTGGGTTGGGTCGAGTTGAGCCAAACGTTTTTTGTCCATTTACCAACGCCTTATTGATTCAATAATCATATAATTTGCTGAGAGTAATAATTTGTAAAATTGTAAGCAATTCAATATAAGTTAGGGAAATCAGGTTGACCCTTAATTTATAGCTAACTTTCTAAATCCAACCCATCAACAATAATATACAACCCAAATTGACTCGATTCTATATTGATGGGCTGAAATTGCCATTTCTAAAAATTATATTTGGTGCCATCAATTCTCAACAAAAATGATAACTTGCTGACCACTGCCAGACCATTCCAGACAATGACTAGGCACTGAAGGCAAACCACATGGTGCCATGGTGGTAAACAGAACATGAGAAACATACCTTGATCATTTGATCCAATTCTACATTGATCACTTGATTGAACTGGGATTCGCTCACACCATCTCTGAAAAAAAAAACCCAATTCCACAACAAATACTTATAGATATTAAATGCGCCACAAAGGAAACAAAAAAATTGGACTGCGATGCGTTGACTTTCAATCCTTTTAGGTGTGGGGGTGTGGGGGTGGGGGTTGGTGGTGGCCGGTGTTCAGAAATTTTTAGCAAGTATACCCGTAAGCCATAGCCAAGCATACACAACCATTATTTATATTACCCATTTTCAGCTATATATGCATGAACAGATGGTGCAACTATTTATTAAAAAAAGAGCATGAAATAGTTATACCTGAATACAACAATTTGAGTTGGTTTTCGGTTATTGCTTGTTCTATAAAATTCAAGGAGTAGCTCTCTGTTCAAAACAATGTCAATAAAAAAATCAAGACAGCCATATTGAGACAAAAAATGTTAACGAATATGATGCTATAAAACATAATAAGACCACTGTTAAAAGTGTCTAATTTAACCAGCTTACTATGAGTTACCTCTCAACTCCTGAATTTAGAACAGCTTAGATTTTTAAAAGAAACAGGGTAATTACTTGCAGTGGCAACTTCAATTATTTATATGTATATAGGTAAGATTAGGTTTTCATTAATAAAGGTCGAGCAGATAAAACTGTAAAACATATTAAATAGAAGAGCTAAAAAAAGAATTGTGTCAAATAGATCGTTTAATTCAAAAGATTAGATTGTTACTGAAAAATTACTTCTCTATACTGAGAATTAGGGTTATTTACATTGTTAAGAAAGGTCACTTGATTTGATCAGTTACCATTACCACCCATCTCAGTATCTCTCGTGGCTACCTTAAAACAAGAGAATATTTAGAAAACATATACTAAATCCATAAAGCTAGAACATCTGACTCGATCTTAATTTAAGAATTTCAGATTTCAATTTTTGAAAGTGGACTCCAATTGCAGGACAGTGTGAGTATACATAGAGAAATAACAAACACATTTCACCATTGAACAACCTCATCATGCCCTTGTCTTCTCCATCCTCTAGCGGTTCATATAAACCTTGAATCATTTCCGCCTTCGATGATTGAGACCTAGCAGATGCTTTGTATCTTGATATCAAAGGCCATGAGTGGGATCCAACAACCTAGAAATGTGACCATTAAGATACCAAGAGAACAATGAATATTCACCTTGTACAGTAACGTAAGAGTCGGTGATTTCAAATCAAGTGAAACATTACCGCAGCGATTGATGGTATGTCAGATTGACCCGCGGACCCATGAGAGACATCCATACCCATTATCATTGTTGGAGTATCATGTATGATGGGTATACGAGAAGACTGTTCTATTGCTAACAAAGAATTGATCCCACCAAGCTTAAAATTACACATAAAAAACAAATAGTAGTTGATTTAGGTTTAAAGATTAGCAAAAGAGGTCTAAAAATGCAACTCTAAAGCTTTAAACTTAATACCTTCGTATTTATTTTCAAAAGCACATTTGTGAGATATTGGCCAGTGATCTTGACAGGACACACGCATTGTGTGGGAATTCCATGGTCGCTTAAACATTTTTTCTTCCAAGGACCTTAACACATTTATAGGTTCAATAACTGAGGAGCGGTGGGACTAAAGTGAAATGAACATTTTATATATGATAAACGGATTTGGTACCATATAAGTCACAACTTTTCCTCTCTGGTAAAATGCAAAGAAGAAAGTCAGGAAAACCCGGGAGCTTTGCTGAAAGCTGGTCAAACATCTTTTCCACGCGTACTTCAGGAACATTTTTTCGATTCTGCGGGTCTTCCTCCATGAGTGAAAATGGGCGATCAATAATCTGAGGAAAAACCAAACATCAAGAGAAGGTGAGAAGAGGTGGGGAGGTCAAAAAGTGTTCGTTTTGAAACTGATGAGTTTTAGTATGGGCAAGCCAGATCAGGTTGACACATTGTTACAAGAAGAATTTTGATACAAGGATCAAATATATCCTCGAATAAAACAATTTAAGAGGTTGTAATATTAAGAATAGACTTTTGGTTGACTTCAACCTTTTTCATCTGTTAAAAAAATAGTTATACATTTCTTGTCACGGTGCATTTGAGAAAAAACACAACCTAAATAGACTTGTTAATAAGAGAACGGGTTGAAACTGCCACTTCTACATCAGACCAGACTTGTTCAAAAGCAGACAAAAGATTAGCAATTGCTTGACATACAATTCCTATACTCCTTCCACAGTCTATGAGCTCCCGCGATAGATGACTTGCATCACCCCTGGCAGAAAAATTGGCAACTGCCCAGTTTTGTATTTTTATGGGACTTAAAAGTTTCTGCAAGAAAAAATATAAAAATACTTTAGAGACAAGAATCTCCATTGGTAGTAATTATTTGGCATTGCTCAGATATAGGAGCAGCCAAATGTCATGAATACAAATCAAGTGTACCTTTTTGCTAAAGTTCCATCGTCCATTACGAGGGGAAAATTCTTCTCCGTTACCAGCCTTTAACTACCATAGCAATATAATGTATAGAGTATCATGATCAGATTTCCACGAAAGACACATCTTATCTTATTAATTTTATACAAAAGTAAATATTAACCATTGGCGCTTCAAGGACACGACCATCCACTTGAGCAAACTGTTTCTCAATAGATATTCCACATGAAGCTAGTAGAGGGTCATCATCGTAATGATAGTTTTTCATACCCTGCCAGTTAAAAAAATGATCAAAGCACAATAAAGGAGATCATATTACATATGATGAAGGGCATAATATAGCTTTACATCAGCTATAGCTTGCATTTTCTCTCGAGGCTTTTGCCTTGAACTTTCAACTAAAGATGCTCTCTGCATTGTAGATAAGGCCTTCGTATACCGTTGAAGTGAAACAAGAGAGCAGAGCTGGAAGCCATGGGAAATGATAACATAATTAGTAGGTTCTGTCAGCAGACAATGTATAAATAAGATAGCTAAATAAGAAGAAAAAGTCGCAACCTCCACCGGAAAATAGCTTGGCTTCTTTGGTTTACCAACATCAATGCATGGTATGTATGCAGAGTACGTAACTTCAATGTTACGATGTTTGGTGAAATAATCAAATACTGTAATGTTTATTGTCTGGTCATCATATGTACCATCGTCTTTTTTCACTCGCATAGGAAACCTAAAGAATAGTCCACTCAAGTGAATCTCAGACAATAATTTTGGGCAAACTGCAAAAAGCTGGAAACACAATTCACTTTTGAATGATCATGCAACATGCTTATTTTAATCATTAAAGCAACATACTAACCATTTCTTACCAAAGTATAAACTTTATTGGATTATTGGGTAACAAGCATACTTAGGTAAGAAATGATAAGTATGTAGCAATAATGGTTAAAAAAATGTATTTGGCATATATATCAGTGAAGTGGATGCATTTTCCTGCGGTCTGCCATAGGTGGGTGGGTAGCATACATTCAAGAGAAGAAACACTTACAGTTGTTGATTGCAGGGCCTTTCACTCATCCCCGTGATCTTGAATTCCCTGTTGCTGTGCGTTGTTTTAATTCTCAAGTTTTTAAGTGTTTTCTTGGCCTGCCAGAAAAATGTACTCAAAATACAAGGAGATCAATAGAGAGAATGCTGTGTGTGACCTTTTTTTTACCTTTACCCAGTCAATAGACCGAGCATCACGTGCTTTTTGGTTAGATTTTAGAAAATCGATCACTGGGCCAGGAGTGAGAATCAGAGTGTTTGATACATCTGCAGAGACAGGTGCAATAGCAGTCAGAAGAACTGGGTGAGAATTACCATGATTAAAGTGTGAAGTCGACCTGATCATACCCATATTTAATGACAAACCATCAAGTATTGGACGGAAACTAGAATGGAATCCACGGCAGCTAGTGACACCCTCTCCAACATCACTGAAGTTTCTCGAGTCATCATGAAAAAACGACTGCCTTAACAGAAGACATCCCCTGCATCAAACATATACTTCAATTACAAGATAAAATATAGGGAAAAAACTAAAATGACATTCATGGAGGAAAAACTAATATGCCTTTGAGCAGCTTGTTGTCTCAAAATGATATCAAGAACCCTCAAAGTATCTCCGAGTTTATCAGGCTCTGCTCCTTGAAGGGAAAGAGAAACGGGATATAGAGGCACTTCTGCAGCATAAGTAATTTTCACTCTAAAAGTCTTCTCCTGAAACGAGTGCCTTGACCTTTTACCAGATTCAATAAGAATCTCATCTTGGGCAGGGCTTTTCCTACAAAGAAGATAACTTTAGCTAGAGTCTACATAAATATCAGTTACAAGATTTAAGTCTGAAGAGATTGACACACCGGTTTGCATATGAATCTTCAAGAACAACCGTGAACTCAAAGTTGTTTTTTGGGAGAGGCCCGACAGTATAAAGGCTCTTTTCGCCATCATATGCAAACCTCTTACCAGAAAGTTCAGAGGAGTATGTTTGGTAAAGCTTGTCGATAATTCTTCTTCCCAAATGTTTATTCTCGATTGCTCTGTTATCTTCGGAAGTGACAGATACCTGCACCATCATGATATTATAAGAACTACATGCTCGACTATATAAATTTTCACAAAAGATGATCACAATCAATACCATACACTGTACTGGTAAAATATCTCATCCGGATTCTTGACGGAAACTTTGAAATGATTAGCAAGCAACGAAATCTGCTTTCCAGCACTTCCAAATCCAGGCCTACTAATTATAGAACGTTTAGGACGGGTTTCTTGCTCCGTCTCCATGTCTGGCTGTATAACTTCTGGCTGTGGTGATGGCGATGATGGCAGGGGTGCCATGGGTGTGGAGCCATTATCGTCTTCACCATTTTCCTTCTCCATCATTTACATCCACAGGAATCCTTGCAGAAATTAGCATATAACAATATTAAGAGCATCAAGGGGCACAAGAAGGATACTAGAATATAAGCATTGAAGCTTCCTGAAGTTAACATGGGTATCACACGGGTATCAAGAAAATTCATTTGAAAATTTATAAATAATTTGCAGAATTCAACACTTAACCCAAAATCTGCCTAAATTGACGTGTCCTGGTAGTATATTTCAAATTTAATATTGAGTAGCATCTAGCCATCAACACATCACGAGGTCATGACTTTTTGTAAAGAATGTTATCAATATCATACACCTTGTGAAAAACTAGAATATAAAACGCTCTCTTCGTCATCAAATAATTATATATAAATACACATGTACTCATATAACTTCAGTCCGGATAATGATTTCTGATATTCGGTTTTACAAGTTAAGCAGTCTTATATGGTTATGTCTAAATACTATTCTAAAGTCCAACACTTCCAAGTTCCAAGTTCAGCATATTCTCTTTATATATATAATATATATATATAGGTGAAAGTTATTTTAGGACCACCTCCTTAATTTAGACCACT
>JANDBE010000041.1:26137841-26148338 GCA_024320915.1 Erigeron philadelphicus | reverse complement strand
GATCGCGCATAATCCCCATTTTTCAACTCGAAACCCCATTTTAACCTCAAAACCGACTAGGAGAAGCTTCAAGACTTAAACTTAAGAATAAATGGACATAACCCACATCATAACTCGACTCAAAACAACAATCCATTGTCCGAATTCGTTCTTGACCCAATTCAAACCCTAAGAACCCTAGTTTTGACTCAAACCCGTTTTTGAACCCAAATCGACCAAGAACTCACATGATTTGAATATGAAACATGATTATTAAGATAAAATGATGAATTTGAGATGAGTTTAACTTACCGAATCTTCTCCCAAGTGTCAAACCCGTTTTTGAGCTATAATGAAAGATTTCTTGCACTTTAAATTCCAAAATTCGATATGATGAAGAAATGATGATAATGATGATGATTCTTGTATAAATCTTGCTCAAACAACACTAATTGAAGAAGAACTATAGAGATTGAGAGAAATGAGTATATGTGTGTGTGTATTCTGGGGTGTGTTTAGAGTGAAAGAGTGAAAGAGAAATGAATGGGTGGATGAGGGAAAGTATAAAAGTTTGGGGAGGATAGGGTTGGGTAGTTAGTTGGCTCATGGGTCTTGGATGGCACCCATAGGTCGACCCGATTCACAATTCACTGGTTTAAATCGTCTTGTATCGTCTAGTATTACATTGCCAAATAAATGATCAATCGACCCGTTAAGCATTATACTTGACATTAAGTCACGAAATGTACTTGATTGTGTCATTTATTGAAGTTATTAGTCAAACTTCAGAATTAATTAAGTGGGTCAAAATCATGGATGTTACAGTGTTTTGTAAGAAGCATGAACATGTTATTGTTGTGGGTTAAAAGTGGTTTTAAAAAGGATAAGTGGAAAGCTGATATGACATGATAAATAGGTTGTTTGTGGGAAGGACACCTGTGGGGATAGCCTAAGTATCAAATGATATAGTAGAAAACTTTAACTTATTTTCGTATAAAACAAATTCTAAACAGAAAAGAAGAGTATATCAATATCAAAACAAAATAGTTTGCATCTTTTGGACAGTATTTTGTATGTAAGTATATACATATGTACATTTATGGGGTATGCAAATTATTAACAATCATCCGAACACTATAAATACACATTGTGCTCCTTGTCACGTTCTATAAGTCTATAACTACGTACCATTAGTCAACCAGAAATAATACTTGTTCATATAAGTATATAACTAAATTTTTCTTGCAATGAAAGCGGACCAGCCGCAAGTCATTGATCTGAAAGAAGGTGTTGGTGACATATGCAGAACTATCAAGCTCTCAACGATAGCTACCGGAAAACCAGATCATGCTAATGGTGATGAGCTATACCCTCCAGTCAACTTTGCCAAGGTCGATTATGGAATCTACCGTTCTAGTTTTCCTGATTCGGCCAACTTTCCGTTCCTTAAAGCCCTTGGTCTCCGTTCTATCGTGTAAGCGTACATACGTTTTTTGTAAAAAAATTTAAAAAAACTCTTAGTCTTTTACCATAACTGTGTGAAACAAATTTTTTTGCACAACAATTATAACACACTGGAAAATAAAAACAAGAGTAGTGTCAATGCTATACCGTATACATACTGTGCATATTAGTACCTTTTCTAGTGCTGAAAATCGCGCTAATGTTGTACAATAAAAATTACAGCGTTTATTGTAAGATAAGATCGTTTATTAATTTGATCCGATCTGTGCAAACCAGAAAAAGTAAAATATACGCAGACATAATTTTTATACATATAATGTTGTAGATATCTGTGTCCGGAAGCATATCCAGAGCATAACTTGGAGTTCTTGAAGTCTAACCGGATTCAGTTATTTCATTTTGGCATTGAAGGCACCAAGGTATGGATTTTGACCCTAAAAAGTATACTCATGTATTGTATTAGTCAATCTAATTTCACTTTACATATGTACGTATTAGCACGAGAATCAGTAAGACTATCCAACAAATTACATGTTCTAGATGCTAATTAAGTTTGTTTCTTTCATCATGCTGTTTTGAAAGATTTTTGAGATCTGATGCATTTCTTGTCATAAAGATTTTCTGCATTTGAATTATTATCCGAAAGATTTAATACTGAATCAACCACTTTTTATATAATCGATATTATATATACTTAAGGAATAGAAAAAAAGCATTATACTGAACAGACCAAGACTATATTCATATTAGTCTTAAGGATACTGTTGTGGTCGAAAATGAAAGTATTTGCCTGTAACAAGTTTCATATCAATAAACACTCTGGTCTCTAGAAATAGAGGTCATGGGTTCGATCCTCATCCCATGCAAAGGTTGGAAGGCCTTTTCTACTATTTAGCTAGAAACTGGAAGCAACCTCTCTACTTAGGTAGGGGTAATGTCTGCCTACATCTTAACCTTCCCCATACACCGTCGAGGTATTGGGGCTCAAAACTCGCGAAAGGCGGCACTGAGCAGTTTCTTTCTTTAAGTTTCAGATCAATAAACACAAAATTGATCAAGAAATAAACACAAACTGATGAAGAAACTTAAGGTTAAAATTACCAAACATTAAAACTTCAACTTTTCAATGCCTTTTAATTTTCCGCTAGATGGGTGAATTAAGAAATCAATGAGATTCTATATTGAATGATATCAAATTATGGCTAAAATTTCAGGAAGTAGCTACAAAAACAACTATGGCTATCTCATTTCTGTTATATTTACGTGACAATCACGTTGTTGGACTTTCCCTCTTTGTAGATTATAATTGATGCTAATCTTTTCAAAAGATCAAGATGTAAACTCAAATTATAGAAATTTTCTTGGTTGTCATTTTGTTCCGTCTTCTATTCTGGTAATGTGTCAAAAACTTGCACATCATTTTGAAAGATTAGCTTTCGATTAAGCTGTCTGGCACTCTGGCTGGATGCTATATACGTTGTCCCACCAACATGAAGTATGCATAGTCGCTTGAGAGTTGGGGGTTTAGGTACCTGAGAACTACATATTTCATTTAGTAATTACCAAGTAAAATATTGAGAAAACCTACATGGCTATTAGTCGTGTTAAACCTGCGTAGAGAATGAAGCACAAGAAACTTGCCAAATTTACTTGGATCTTTTTTATTATTATAATTATTGTTAGTTTCTAAGTCTTAACATTATTTGACTATATTAGTTTCTAATATTCTGCCAGTACTGAACACACAAGATGTTTAGAAGGATGAACACCACTTGTTTCATTTATGTCATGTACTTCATTCGCATCCTGGAGACTAGTGAAAGGATTTAATTGTAATAAAATGACAAGTGTATCAAGCCATCTAAATTCGGATAACAATATTTCAAGGATATACCGCCGGTTGTATCATATTGGTGAACAGCCAACCTTGACATAAGTCAACAGGACAAAGAGGTCAAAGGAGTAGTATCAAGCAAGTTACTTTGTTCTTGAAAATGCTAAACTTGTGATGCAAATTAGAGCTTTAAAACTTCAGCATTTTCAAGTAATTTGCACAATGTTTGATATATTTACAGCAAGTTTATTGCTTCTACTTCTGATATACAAGTAATCATCCGGGTACTTATGCTGTAACTTCAGCTATTTTATCATGGCATAATAATGCAGGAGCCGTATGTTGATATTCCCGAGGATACCATCCGTGACGCATTAAAAGTTGTTCTTGGTAACCAATTTATCATTTTTATGGCATTTTCTAGGTAAGCTAAATTTGGATTTTCTTACCCTTCTGTCTGTTGTCTTGCAGATGTGAGAAATCATCCTTTGTTAATTCATTGTAAAAGAGGAAAGGTATTTGTTACATTTCAGTACCATTGCTCATCTCCAATTATATAATTCATACTATTAATATCTATTGTCGTCTTGTTTCAGCATCGAACTGGTTGTCTTGTGGGATGCTTAAGAAAAATGCAGAGATGGAGCCTTCTTACAATTTTTGATGAGTATCAAAAGTTTGCAGCAGCTAAAGCTAGAGTTTCAGATCAGAGGTTTATGGAACTGTTTGATGTTTCTAGTTTGAATAGGTAAACGCATTCTGGAAAGTCACAAGTCATTCGGTCATTGACCATTGGCCATTTGGGTCAAAATAAACTGGAACGGGCCATGATTTCCGAGAGTATGTTTAGCATTTTTGGAATAATTAATACCATTTCTTGAGGATTACATGATTAGATACTTCTTCATGAAACAGATTTTGATGACTGTTCATGTTTGTGTGTCATTGTTGTTCAATTATCTTATCATATTGTTAGCGAAACTGTGATGCTGCTCCCATAATAGAAAAAGTTTCTTTCCTGGACCATATTAGTCTATTTTCTATGAATAGACGTGTATAAAATTCGGAACTGAATAGAGAGATAATGGTTATCAATTAGAACTTTTCCATTTGAAAAGTTATTGTGGTCCGATGAGATAGGCTTTATTTGAAACTAGACAAAAAATAAAAAAACGGTGAAGGTGATGTAACAAATTAAGTCAGTCACTTCGCATTATAGCACTCCTATTGAATAAAAGCACTTTAAAACCTGCAAGTTGGTACATGATTATTTTCGACCCTATTAAACAGATTGAGGTAAGTTACCCGAAACAGCTCAAGTCCAAAAGAGAAAACGGGTCAACCGTATTCTTGATACAAAAGTTACAAACGATCTCCTAACTTACTTGATGAAGGCTTGAATAATTCATATCATCATTACTAATTCATTAATTGTTCAAAATTTTCCTGTAAATCGGAAATGTTTTTGGGTCAGCCCAAACCCATTTTGGCCCATAAGGTAGCCCATAGGACCTGTGACCTTTCCACTCTACCACCTCTAACTAGCATTCATAATACATTTAAGTCCTTAAAATGGTCTCAACGTTGTTCATTTATGCATTTTTATGATCTATCCTGTTTAATCCATAAGTAGACCGGTCATAATTTAAGAAACTCACCCATGTCCAGTTAAGGTGGCCTATTGGTAAGGTGTCTTCAAGGTCTCAAAAGAGACCCGGGTGAAAAAGGTCTAGAAAATGCCCACCGGAATACTAAACCAGAGCCAAAGGCTCTACTTTCCCCGGTAATCTGAACAAGATCCCTCTCCATTTACCCCTCTATTATTTTGGAAACTCAAACCTATTTGATATCTAAATAGAATGATGGCATTGATGTTTTCTTATTGTTATTGTCACACTTTTCGGCTAGATGCACCTAATGCTGGCTTCTAAAGGTCATTACTTCAGCATGTGCATAATCATACCTGCTTTATGTTGTGGACCTAGTCCTAAGTTAAATATAGACCTGCTAATGACTTCCTTTCAAGATTTTATTCTATTTTAATTATTTTTTTCGGAAAGTGAAGGTGGTAAAGAGTATTTAAGGTAAGGATTAGTGCTTTTGCTAATGGAAGTTTACCAAGTAATATATAATTACAAAAGTATTGAAAACTTTATGGTCTGCTGATAGTGGCCTGCATTATTGGATGTTAACTTTTCTTTGATGAGTGCTTGCGGTGCTCCTTCTGAAGAGACTTTTCGCACTTATTTTATATCGAATTTTCTATCAGGAAAAGATTGCTTATTACTTTATTAGTAAAATATTTCTTCCGACTCTGCTGTCTCGCTAGATACTTTCTCCTTAGGAGATCCTATTCTAACCATTTCCAAGGTGGCCGAGTGTGAGATGTTTACATATCCTAACAAAAGGTCTGAGGTTCTAACCTTCCAAAATAAACATCTTAGGGATGGCCATATAAAGGATTCGAAAAAGAGTCACAAGGATACCACAACTAGGCTGCGTACACATGAAGTCCCGTCCTTCTAAACATGGGCGGCTCTACCATGTATGTGGGTTAGACGGTCGCCTAAGGCCTCCGCCTCCAGTTTTTTCAGCTTTCGTGTCTGGGTATTTTCAGTTTTGAACTTATGTTTACATTTTTTTAACTAGGAATTACAAGAAATGAGAGTTTGAGACCCGGTAAAGCCTTTAATCAATAGGTTTAATAACATATTATACAGTACCAAGTCCAGATAAAAGAAGATGGTTATTAGAGACTTTAGAAAAGAGCCTCCAATATTGGTTCCACTTAAGGCCATCAAAAAGCTTAAGCACTACTTCTAAATAACTAACATGAACATAAAAGATCTAGTGATAGATTTTTTCACCTTTATAGAAGATCTTACCCTATCCTATTTAATATTAACTCAAGAACATAAGATCTAGTGATATATTTTTTTAACTTTTCTTGATTTGATACATTGCACTTAACCATTTACTAATTAAACTATTTGTGATTTTCTTAAGATTGTAAAAAGGAGTAAGTAAGTCACATTAGTATTTTATTGCTAACAGGTCAAACGCATAAATTCAAAAACTTTTTCTGAAATATACTGATAAAGTTATGAGTTGAATGGCTTAATGGTCACTCAAAGTTTACTCAAGTGTTTACAACTGCATGAATGGCTTACGCCATCTGCAATGTTTGCACCAAAACATTAGACAGCAAAATGGTGCAAATTTATGTACACATCGTAGATGTCCTTAACCACTGAAAATGGGTCATTATTTTGAAATTTGACTAGCGGTTTTTCTAAAATGTACTAGTTTTTTTTATTTAAAATAACAAAAAGGTATAAAAAGCATTTATAAGTGAACCCCATCTGTTTTTGCATATCCTAGAAACTTACCATAAGGACCCAAACCAATTTGGTATTCACCCAACCCACCCATTTTGCCACCTTTAGTAAGGTAAAGTTGTCTTATGCCCTTTTAGTTGTAGCTAAATCTAAAAAAGATATGTTATCACAATAGGTAACCAAACATAAAACGGTATCGAGAATGTGAAATAACAGGCAAACAAGTGCACTCCAAACAGTATAGTATTTATTTATAGATAGTACGTACAAGATTTAAATCTCGAAAAATTATTTAAAAAAATAACTAGCACAACACTCTTTTCTCTGTACTACAAGTAGCAAACACACTCCTATATAGAACTTGTATAGCATTTTCAAACCCCTTAAAGAGATGAAAAAAGTGGTATATAATATTTCTAATTTTTTTTAAAACTAAGCTGTTGCAACAGGACCCAAACCAACATTAGCTTCAACTGCTTTCATTGCTTCAAACCTTGGCTCCTTTGCTTGGAACTTCAAACCTGCATACAGTTTCATGTAATCGTCGAATACGAATTTTGGGTACGATTGTTCGTGTTTTACTGGTTCCTTCTCCAACAATGCTGGTGCTGGATAGATCACAGCATCACTCCCTGGGTTGTAGAAAGATGCTATTGACATCCTTGTTCCATCTGTTTGAGCAATGACTCTGTGCATCACACTCTTGTACTTCCCATTAGTAATCACCTGCATATCCATAGATAAAAATCATTCAGATTTTATATTTATTTTCAAGATATTTCGCATTTAATAGAGGTGTCAAAATGAGCGGGTCCGGATACAAAAGTCGTTATTTTGCGTGTGCACAAATGGGCCAGGTTGTATTAATAACATCTAACACCTTGCTGTTTTAAAAAAAGATGTGACTAGAAACATTTATTATTTAAACACAAAAGTAGTCCTTTTAAATAAAATGATTTAAAAGTTGTTCTGCATTAAAAATACACTTTGGGCGACTTTCAACCTGTTCGACCCGGTTCATTTTTTAAGTTTGATACTTTACCCGTTTGATGAGCTAAAGAGAAGACATAATCCGAATAAAAGTGTTCAAAACTAAATGAGTAAAGAATAATACATGGTAGATAATGGGTTACCTCAATTTGGTCACCAAGATTGATGACAATGGAATGACGCATGGGTGGGACATCGATCCATTCGTCGTCCTTAAGAAGCTGGAGACCGCTAACTTTGTCATCTTGGAAGAGCAAAATGATGCCACCAGCATCGGTATGTGCTCTAAGACCCTTGATCAAGTCAGGGGTGGGGCATGGTGGGTAGTTGCTAACCTTGGTTCCAAAATTTGGACCCTTTGATCCATAAAATGCTTTCTTTAGGTAACCTTTCTCCAATCCAAGATTCTCACACAACAAGTCCAAAAGCTCCAATGCTAGTTTCTCAAGTTTACCAGCAAAATCCTTCATTAACTCCCTACATCAATCACCACAATGATAACACATATTAAGTTTATGTTCTTAAATTCTCCAAATAGGCAGGTTGGGTAACAAGTCAAAACGTGTCATTTTTGTTTAATCAAAACATGTCATTTTTAAATGTATTTTACATTGATATAATTTTCATAAAGTATTATATAACAGAAACAAAATATTTATGGTCAAAGTTGCGAAAAAAAGACTTGGAAATTCAAACTGAGACATTTAAATTGGGACCGAAGTATGACCCATTTGAGATAAAATACAACCCAGATCGACCCGTTCATAATTAAATGGGTCCATATTGATATATGCATACAATTTTTATCATGTTTACCTGTATTCATCCTCAAGATCAGGAACTTCAGAAATGTTTGAAGTCGGAAGATGGCGCAAGTAAAACGTGCTCTCCCAATCGATATCGTTAACTTCGACCTTGACACCTTCTAATGCTTTAGCTGCCACCATTTCCTTAAACCTTTGTTCCATGCATTTCTTGTAATGATCCTTTGTCATTCTCTCTACTTTGTCAAGTAATTCATGAGAAATCCCATGGTTCACCAACTAAAAACATACATAAAAACATATAATTAGTCGTGTTTTATATATCGAAAAAAAACTATATAAACACATTTAGTCTCTTTATATATGTACCTCAAAGAATCCCCAGTTTTCACAAGCATCATTAATCTTCTCCATGGTAGAAGCTCTCTCAGCACCATTAAGTGTCTCCATGTTGATCAATGGGAAATTTGCCATAGCTTTTTGTTTGTTTAAGTCTTTTTTGTTTTCTTAAACTGTGTGATTTGTGTGTGTGTGTGTGTGTGTTAAGTTGTGTTTGATGGTTTAATGCAGAATGTTTGTGTGTTTGTGATGCCATTATATAGAGAAATTTAAGGCACCAAAAAACAAAATTGAACATGTAGTAAGGAAACTTCATGTGAACCAAGGTGGTCAATATTGAGGTAAGAAAATTAAAAATAATTGACCCATGTGGACCCTAATTTTGTGCTTATTCTACAAAAAAATTTCTAAACTTAGTTATGTCATAAAGCAAAAATCCACATCAATAACACTATATCAGTATCAATATTGAATAGTTTAGCTGTTACAAATGAAGTCCAAAAATAGTTTGTGGTTATTTAAGTCTTGGTAGGAATACTAAGGACCCACTTTGGCAATAATTTACATATATAGATATAGATAGGAAATTATGAGACTAAAAACATTTCTTATTTGGATTGCTAGGAATATGATATCAGAAATTGCCTACTTCTTGCTAGATATTGCTTGACGTCTTTATCTTGATTTGTTTATTTAGGTAAATTCTATGATGCCCTTTTAGGATGCTTAAACGAACATTAGCCAATTTAGATACCAATTCATATCTTGAGTTTTTTAAATTTTATATGACCAAAAATGTTAATCGTTAGTAATTAATCTTTTCCTAAATTAATAATTAATCAATGTCTGGATTTAAACCCACAAAATCAAAAGAGGCATATTATTTCACGTACTCCGTGTACCGCTAGACCAAGAGTTCATTAGCTTTATATCATAAGTTAATCTTAAAATTTAGATGCATTGTGGTATTGTAGTAACTACCTACTTTTATAGATTGATCATAAACATAAATTAAATTCGCCTAGCTAGCATGTATTCAAATGAACTTCTTAATTAATTAGTCAAAAGTGTGGGTTAATTTGTTTAGACCATGATATTCTGTATTATTGTGTCAACTTCAAATCAAATTAAGTCAGCTAGCAATCAAATAGAGGTTAAGATGTCAAACTTTAAATAAATATAAAAAAACTAACACACATAGCTAGTTTGTTACATACAATGCACATTTGTGCATAGATTTTTAAGTTTTGGAACACTAATATCCAGAGAACTCATTTACAAAAATCAAATAATACCAATTAACTATTTATCCAGTAATTCGTCACATAAGTTGGACAAGTTAAGAAATTATTTATATACAATGGACATGATTTGAGTTTATTTTTACTATCAACATTCAGTTGTGTTGCTAGCTATACTTAATTATTTAAATGAATACATAGTTCCAAGTTGGGCCTGCTCGAATACTGCTAAGATAAAGTTATGTGGTTAGTGTTCTCTTAGGCTAACAATAAGTTCGACTCATCTTGGTTAACTTAATTATAGTTAAAAGGTGGTAGTGTAATTCAAATAACTAGGATAATCATATTTTTTTTAATGACAAATGCTAGTTGCTATTATTTAGTGTTTCTCAAGTTGTGTAAAAAGCGTATATTGGCCGGAGGGAACATCCCAATCCTCGAAACTATCATGGTTTCGATACGTACAAGCCACATTAATTTATGTTGATCAGTCAATGTCGTGTGTATAAAAGTGGATGAGAAAGATAAAGAGTTTTGAACCACTAACG
>JANDBE010000041.1:25989713-26000963 GCA_024320915.1 Erigeron philadelphicus | reverse complement strand
TTGTTTTTTTTTTAATTCGTGTAGTTTAGGTTTGTGTTGGTTATCCTGGCAGGGCTGTTTGTACAGGCCCTCTAAATTTTGGGGCCTGAATGTTTACTAATAATAATAGTATATTTAAACACAATATAGTTTATGGTCCAATATTTGGGCGAACGGGTTAGTAGCTTGGGGTTTGGCTGCTAGTAAATAGTCTTGATGTGATCTGGAGTCTGGATATTTCTGTGATTGTGCTATTTGATGATAATTAGGATTGCAATTTAGGGATGATCATGAAATGGTTCGATGTCTCTTTAGGTTTTACATTTTCTTAGATAATCTTGATATGATTAATGAAGAAGTCTAATGAAGCAAGATAGCTTTGATTCCTCTAACTATATGTAGATGCTACTTGTATCAACAAAGTATGTAATATGCTGGTCAGAATTGCTATATGTATCTTTGCCCCTGTTTTTCATTTCTTCTATATTGCTTCTTCTATTGAGCTGGCTAGCAGCTAGCAAAGTAGGACATTAGAGCATTACTTCTTATCTGGCAACCTTTTTGCTTTTTATGTATTTTGGTTACATTATAGGAAACGTGCAAACCAAATTATAACCGCAACCAACGTGTCCTAGTGGTTAGGCGTCCGGATCAAGGGCGGATCTTCTTAAGGATCCGCGGGGGCCCCGACCACCTCCGTTTTTTCTCCGTAGTACTATTTTATCCGTATTTTGTTTAAATAGTTAATCTTTTAGTCCTATTTTTCTGTTCCTGTGACTCCCGGCCCCCTCCGTGACTTTCTTCAAGATCCGTCACTGGTCCGGATATCCTTACAGTCTCAGGTTCGAACTTTCCTAGGTAAGCATCTTGGGGAGTGGCCGGGAAAGGTATATGAAATGATTGCTCAAACCCTTGCCCTCCCCGGATAACTTGAACAGTAAAACCTTATCCGTTTACCCATTTACTGGACAAACCAGATAAAAAAAAACACTTGTTTTCAAAAAATGAAGATTGATTTTTAAAGCTATCCTAAGTCTCATCATAAACTTCATTTTGATGTTTCAAACTCGAAATTGGTTAATGACTTAATGAGTAAGAACAAGAGGTGATTTTTTCCAATTTAATGAGGTTGACTATTCAATCCTAATAGACACAGATTTCTATCCCTTATTATGCTTAAATTTTTTGAAGAGGAATACTTTTTTCCCATGTATTTTTTTGTATCGTCAACTTGAAAAATGTAAGCTTTGCAGTTGGGAAATGAGGCCAAGATATTGTCATATTGGAAGTTGTAACTTATTTTGCATCTCAAGTGGTGAAAATGTCTTATAGTTACCTTGGGAGAATCAAGGAAGCTTGAGTTTCTTGTTTTGCCAATTCCCCGATGATCTTCTATTACTCAAAAAACTTGTGAATTCTCATAACTTTGTTTAACTACGGAGTTAGTATGTCCTCTAACTTCAATAGTTTCATAAAAGTGGATGTGCCTAATGCTTTTTTTTTTCACTGCAGATGAAAATGGAAATTATCCACCCTTAAAAAGCAGGTGCATATCACCTTTCATTATCATGCTATATGCTGAATTTGTTATCTGTTATTATTTTGACGAGTCTATTTGTTCTGATTCTGTCATCTTTTTTGCAGCTCAGGTGACCCAGCCTTTCATTTACATTTTGCAGACTTGTCTTATACCCTAATCTGTTGAACAGAAATGTGAAGTATATAAGTTAAAATCTGCTTTCGTAAACCAGGAATATCGGGTGGAACCATAGCTGGAATAGTTGTGGCAGTATTAGCCGGGGTGCTGTTACTTGCAGGATGTATGTATTACGGAATTTACAAAAAGAAGAGGGCAGAAACAAGTTCGGCCTTGTTAAAAAATGCTCAGGTTCAACTTATGCAGTCTTCTCAAGGTATATCTCATTCGGTCATTCTTCATTCTATACTGAATAACTAAAGGTTGGCAGGTAAATGAATGAGGCGGGTTGGATAATGGGTCAAAGTAGAGTCAGGTTGAAATGGGCCACTTGTAGTATGGGTTGATTGTACACTTTCTTGTCTGTATATTGAATAGTTTGTGTCCTTGGGAAACTGTCTTGTGATAGTTTCAACCTATTTTTACCCATTCCACCTATTCCACCTTTAGGACCCATAGGTGGATTTTGAATAAAGTTGATGTATAGAGGCGGTGGACTTCATTTGATTTGTATTTTAGCCATCAAGGAGAACCAATGCCAAAAATAATTATAGCTCTTTACTTACGTTTCTCCTCCTCGGGAAAAGTCCTTACTATAGAATATCCTTGCTTAACTTAGCAAAGCTGTCCATGGATGTCAAATACTTACTTTATTGCCTTCCATTATTTACGAATATCAAAATTGCATTTACATTTAATTCCTCATTGAGGTGATATTGATGTTAATGTTTTGATATTTCACATTGAGAATATTATAGTATTATTTATACATTGATTTACTAGTAACAAATACTAATAGTGAGTTTCTTGACAAGATTGGCATGCCTTATAGTAAGTTGTTTACTTCATTGTTATCTTAAAATGTTATTAGTACTTCTTTGCATTTAACAGAAATTAATAGTAAGTTCCAAGTATGCTATAAGTAATATGTATATAAAGAAAACAGGTTTATTATAAATTAACCTGATTGACTATCATAGAAGAGTAATCATATACATGGAGAAAGTTTATGTGAAGTGGATTTATTACGTTATTAGTCAGTATCCATCTTATTTACATCTTATCTATGGTTTCTAAACATTTATAATACATTTTCCCCCCATTTTATTTTCCCGAATCAACATTTTTTTATGACTTCTCTTTTCTTTAGGCCCCAATGGTACATCAGTTGGAGGTTCAGACTCCAGTGGTCTTCCTGCTGGTACCTCTCCTGGGCTTACAGGTATAACAGTTGACAAATCTGTTGAGTTCTCTTATGAAGAGCTTTCAAGTGCTACAGATGACTTCAGTCTTGCAAATAAGATTGGTCAAGGTGGTTTCGGTGCTGTTTACTATGCAGAGCTCAGAGGCGAGGTTCGTAATCATGATTTTTTCGAATTTTGCTGCTTATGAGATTTTTTCCCTTATTGCTCGATCAACAGTTACTTTAATAATGGTTATTGTATCTGGTACAAGCTAGAAGTGGCAAATTTCAGCCTTTTTACTTATAAATGGGTCGGATCGATGTAGGGTTATTTCTAATGAGTCAAATGGGCTGGATCAAAAGTTTCCCAAAATGTATTTTAATGTATAACACCTCTAAAATTATTTTATTCAAACGTGTTTCTAGTCAGCCCAACTGTACATAAAAGTTACCTACCTGTTTTGACTAATTAATCTGCTCATCCAATCTCCAATGGTGCGTCATTCAAAGACAATGTTCTACTAACTCAGAAACGGCATTAGTGAGCCAGTATTATAACCTGATTATATATCTGTATTACAAAATTATATAGTTGGTTTTTTAATTTGTCAAAGTTGTGCAGAAAGCTGCTATCAAGAAGATGGATATGCAAGCATCTAGAGAATTTTTAGCAGAACTGAAGGTTCTAACTCATGTTCACCACCTAAACCTGGTAAGAGGTGTTTAGTTCGAACTTCTGAGTTGATATACAGTGTTTAGAGGTGCTAAAATGGATGGTCAGATAAGTTGGGTAATGGTTTGTTGTGTCAAGAAAGGATGTTTAAAATTGTTTGGTATGGGTTTCCAGGTTCCAATCAAGATAATTTTTTCCCTTGGAAATATCTAATAATATGATCACGAGAACTATATTGTTAAAATTCTGATTTATAGTCTTTTAGTGACATGATATAAGAGGTTTTGATGTTGAAATACACTTTGGATCACTTTTGATCCATTCCTTATTTTGCCATTTTTGTAGGTTTACACATTTGACACAATTTTAATTTTTAGCCAACCCATATTTTGATTAATGGGTTGGCTATTTCGATCTTAGTGATATATAACGTTTCATGTTTTGACCATATCTAATGCAGGTGCGTTTGATAGGATACTGCGTCGAGGGCTCCCTTTTCTTGGTGTACGAGTACATTGAAAATGGAAACTTGAGTCAACATCTACACGGATCAGGTCAACTATGATTAAATACAAGAACTCGTTTATGGTATTGAATGCATTTAATGCGGGAGTTAAAGTTGTTTATATTGTTCGTTCCAGGACGAGACCCTCTACCATGGTCTACCCGAGTCCAAATTGCTCTTGATTCAGCAAGGGGTCTCGAATATATTCATGAACATACTGTTCCCGTCTATATTCATCGTGATATTAAGACAGCAAATATACTGATTGACAAGAATTTTCATGGAAAGGTCTGCAAATTTATGTTGTCGAATCTCTTTTCAGTTTTTGTTATATATTGGGCCATTATGCTCCTGCTTTATTGGTGGTACTGATTTGTTGACCAGTTCTTTACTATTATTAGGTTGCTGATTTTGGTTTAACAAAGTTGACTGAAGTTGGAAGTACATCTTTGCCCACACGTCTTGTGGGTACATTCGGATATATGCCACCAGAGTAAATCTTCTTATACTTAATTAATTAATTGGCTGGCCCATTGTTGATCATATACTTTTACCAAAAGGTCTTGTTGCAAGTAGTTGTATGTCGCTATATAAATCCTATTTTGGAGTTGTAGATTATGTCAAAGTTGACAATTTCGACCCATTGACAATTACGTATGAACTATAAGCTATTTGGGTTACATTTTTATCTTTAACATTTGATATGGCTACTCAATATTTTCTAAGGGAAACCGATGCAAGGGGTCAAAGGCATATGGCTTAAATGTTTCACAAAGTGATTTTTTAATGCATTCCTAAATCGGGTTATCACAAACATACATTACTATTGTAATAATACATATACTCATTTGTAACACAGTAATAGTTATTTTTATTTTTTTTGAAAAAGGTAGACAAAGTTATTTGTGAGGCAACCCAACCTGATCTATACTAGAAGTTAGGTGTTTCGCGTTTACCCTTTTTGACCCATTTTCCAACCCACCTATAATGTCTTTTTTTCCTTTACCTTAATATCAAGTTACATCATCCTTTAGTAGCACGGGCTGTTGATCGACTTCTATAATTATTTGATATGCAGGTATGCACAATATGGGGATGTTTCTCCAAAGATAGATGTATATGCATTTGGTGTTGTACTTTATGAACTTATTTCAGCTAAGGAAGCCATAGTCAAAGCAAATGGCTCTGTAACTGAATCGAAGGGTCTGGTTGCTATGGTGAGTTTAATAGCACAAATGTTTTTCATAAGATGCTGATGATTAGCTTATTCGCTCTCAGCTAATGAGTTCAATCCTTCTTGTTTTGCAGTTTGAAGAAGTTCTAAGTCAGCCAGACCCAAAAGACGACCTGGTCAAAATGATTGACCCTAGGCTTGGGGATAACTACCCTCTGGATTCAGTTCGTAAGGTAAATTTTTAGTGCTCGAAACCATCATTTGGACTAAAAGCCTGAACTTCTTTTACAATAGCATTGAAAACCAAAGAAAATTTTTCACTTTTGGTCAATTTACAATATAATAATATATAGTTTATTTTAAAATGAACCAAAACAATAAAGTTTGTGAATGTGGTTACAGATGGCACAACTCGCCAAAGCTTGTACACATGAGAATCCTCAACTTCGACCAAGCATGAGATCAATCGTGGTTGCATTGATGACTCTTTCATCATCCACGGAAGACTGGGACGTTGGCTCGTTCTATGAAAATCAGACTCTAGTTAGCCTCATGTCAGGCAGATAGTCTCATCAGAAGTTGCCATCGCTTCTATCTTTTTTCATTTTACTAATTATTTTATATAATTCTTTTGGAATGTGCAAGGTTAATGTAAATGTATCAAGGTTCTGTTAAAAAAAATCCTGTATGTAATTGAGTAGTAGTATTTGATACTGCGAGTGTTGTATTAAAGCAAGAAAACTACAGTATGTCTTTTTTCATAAAGGATAATGGAAGTATGAAATTTTGTACATCTTCTTTGATATAGATTTCCAATGTTTAATTTGTCAATTTATAAATCATATTATTCTTTATCTAAAACTTATCATTTAATAGTAGTTTTGGATTTAAATGGATACCTGACTCAGTCTTTCACGGATTGATCCCACGACCAACACATATAAAATTAATAAATTGTGTAACATTATGGTTTAAGAAACATAGAATCGAATTTAAGAATTAAACATTTATACTCCTTTATAAAAATTATTATCACACCTCCTATTTTTAGAAATAGTTACACAATAATTACATACAGAATTACTAAATTACCTTTAATAAACACCCTTATGGAAACAATTTTAATAAAATACCAAATTTGCTCTTAATGAATTAATTTACAATATAAACCTTTATTTTAAGTCCTAATCTTCTAAAAATTTTCAGTATCATAATTAAATCGACCTACCACTTGACACCGCTACCACCACCACCAATAATACCATCACGTGTCGGACTAGACCGTCTTCCCCACCACCGCCGCATTGCACGGATACCATGCTCGTAAAAATATAGTGGATTTTGTGATTGTTTATGTGTAACAGTGTAAGTGACTGCTCTGTGTATTGTTTACTTAACTTAAAGGTGGAAAGAAGAGTAGAGGAAAGAGAAGTTTTCCTTCCTAATCACCTCAAAAATAAGGAGAAAACTTTTGAAACAAAAAACTACACTCCCTCCCTTATCCTCTCCACTCATTTCCTTTCCACACTTAAAAAAATCTTAAGAATGCATTTTAAAATTTTCCTCTTTCTTTTTCCTTCCTTTTTCACCCTTAATAAACTAAATAGCCTAAAAATCCTCATGGGATGATAAAATGTGGAAAAATCAGGGGACAAGATTTGAAAAAAAAAAAATTAGTGAATAATACATATTAGCTTTTTATAATTTTTACATAATTTTTAGGTTATTGTTTAAAAAGATTTATCATTTTCCAAAAAATATAACAAGAACAAGCGTATAACGGTTGAAGATGGTCTACAACTTAAAAAGAAAATACCAAAATAATTAATTTTAACTTTTTTTAATGTTTAAGTTAAAATAAATTTAATATCTTCGATACCTTTTTCTTTTTTCCCTATCATCCCTCTAATTCAAAATCATGATACACTCAAGAAATCATACAAACCATATGTATAACAAACTAGTGCTGAGGCCCGTCTAATGGACGAGTAGTCTCAAAATATATTAATCAAAGTTAAAAATTTGGAATTCAAGTACATTAAATAAATACCAATATCAACTTGTAAATTTCCTAGCTGAATAGTTATTTCATCGGTCGAAATACTCCTAAAGTTTTCCGCTCATTCACCATTGACATAGCCATGTGTGGTCTATTTAATAAGCAAATAAAAAAATTAAAAAGATAAAGAAATTTAGAAACAAAGAGAGAGTTCTAGAGTAATTAGGTCAACTGCTGAAGAACAGAAGTTAAATCTTTCGATCTACTAAAGTTGTAACAAAATACAATTTTTTACCCCTTATTCTTAGGTTATTTATTTATATGTGTCTAAAGAAAGAAAAAAAAAGTCCAAAAACAAATATGCAACATGTTTAGGAAAAAACCCAAAAACAAATATGGAGTTACAGGTGAAATTTTAAAAAAATTATAAAAATACATATCAATTCATGAACAAATAGCGTCTCGAATATTTTGTTTTTTTCGGGTTGTTCCAATCCGAAACAATTCATACATGCAAAAGACGGATCCGTAGATTATGGTTAACATGTGTTGATTTAAGATTTTTAAGATGAATAACGTGGTTTGATTTTTTGTAGTTGAATAAGTAATCATAATGAACCTATAATGGACAATAAATTAAATTAGAATAATTTGTAAAAAGAACACCGGTTTTATATATGTTTTTTATGTTTAAAAAACCGAAAGTAGATAAGAAAGAACTAAATCTCATTTTTGCAAATGAACCCAATTACTCAAGTAAGAAAGTACGTTACAATATCTTTTGAACTTGTTGGGCTTCCAAGTTGTTATAGTATGGGCTGGCTTCTGGAATTTATCAACGTACCAATATTATGGGTGACCACTTCGGTTAACATATAAATATATATATAAAAAAATTAAGGATTAATTAGGGTTGAGAATTAGGCTTAAAGAGGGGACTAGGGGTGCCAAATGTACTCTCAACCTCTTCTTTTAGTTATATTATAGATAAGGAAAAAATTTATTCTATGTAAAGTGAGAATTTTAATAGTAGAAAAACTAAACGCATACTTTTTTGCATTAAACAAAATAACAAATAACGAGAATACAGAAGAAGAGATGTTGTGAACATAAGTTAAAAAAATCACACATCTGGTCTTCGATTCGGCTTTTTGATGAATATCGGTTTACTAGATATGAAGTTACAATATACCCATGTTGCAGCTTTACAGCCCAAGACCTACAAATAGTAAGTCAGGTTCTAACTTAAGCCCAAAAGCCAGTCTTTGGTATGGTCCAATTTTTGACACGTGTTCACCCTTGAACTTATGTGTATAAAAGAAGTTTAGAAAGAAACTACATACTTCAATTAAGGATCGGAACTCGAACTCAACTCGGAGAGGAGGTAAGTCACGGGTTCTTAGAAACTTGGAGGTCATAAGTTCAAATCTCATATATCTCCTTTATATCTTTGTATTACATAATTTACCTTCCCTAATGTTAATCAGACCGATCGATTGTGCGTGGGGCCGTTAATAGGTTGGTTATCGATTTTTATATTTCTAGCTAGCTAGCTAGCTAGTATGATATGTTATCGAATTATTTAGTTGTTTAACGTTATCTTAGAAAATGAGTAAATGAAATAAAAAATGTTGTGATCATGAAGCCTGCAAGAATGTTGTGTTTAGATATTCCCTTTTGTCACCTTGTAGCATATAAGATAAAATCACAACTTAGACCTCTTAACAATCAATCGACTTCTAAGCATTAATGGAACTCCAAATTCTCTTTTCACTCCTAATTTTCACTATTGCCTTCTTCTATAGATTTATTAAGCGTAGAAGCTCAGGCAACGAAAATCTTCCTCCACAACCATGGAAGCTACCTTTCCTTGGACACTTGCATCACCTCATAGGAGATCTCCCACATCGAGCTCTTGGAAATTTAGCCCAAAAACTAGGACCAATTGTTCATTTAGAGCTCGGGGAAGTCTCTGCTATCGTAATCTCATCTCCTGTTTTGGCTAAGGAAATCATGAAAACCCATGATCTCTCTTTTGCAAATAGGCCCAAGATCCTTAGTGCCGAAATTGTTGGATATAACTATACAGACATTGCTTTTGCACCTTACGGCGAGTACTGGAGACAAATGCGTAAAGTATGCATTGTGGAGCTTCTAAGTGCCAAGAAAGTTCGGTCTTTTGAGTCCATTCGTGATGAAGAGTCTTGGAATCTCATAGAATCCATTGGCATCAGGGGAAAAACTACATGTAAGTTAACTGAGCCCAGTTAACAATTTTTTCTTTAAAGTAATTATTTATTAGTAGTTCTAGTGCAACTATAGTTGGTACTAATTTTTATTATGGTAAAATTTGCAGCTTTGGCCCCGTATGGGTCAGAAACCATCAATCTGAGTGAGAAGATTTTCTTGATGGTGAATGCTATGGCAGTTAGAGTTTCGATTGGAAGCAAATGCAAGGATCAGGAAAAGCTTGTTGCACTCATTAAAGAGATAATATCTTTGTCTGGTGGTTTTGATGTGTCGGATTTGTTTCCTTCTGTCAAAGTTCTGCATTTAATTACCGGCATGAGGAACAAGTTGACTAATATACACAACCAGATTGATAAGATTTTAGACGGCATCATCTTGGATCATCAACAACGTTGGGCAACTAGATTGAGCGACCAAAACGAAGACCTTCTTGATGTTCTATTGAGGCTCAAAGATGACGGTGGACTTCAATTCCCACTGACTTCTGATAATGTGAAAGCTGTCCTGGTGGTTAGTTTTAAATTATTGCCAAATATTGTTGGTCTACTTTTATATATATATATATATATATATTCTTTAAGCGAGCATAAGCATGAATGTTGGTTTCAAATTGAAAAAATCTCTTGCTGCTAATGATGTCACAAAAGATAAAATGATCGATAATGGTTGTTTTTTTTTATCTTCAATGACCTAGAAAATTTTGACACAGGATATGTTTGTAGCGGGAACAGATACTTCATCGGTGACAATAGAGTGGGCAATGTTAGAACTGATGAGAAATCCAAGGGTAATGAAGAAAGCACAAGCCGAGCTCAGGAAAGTAGTTAAGGTAAAGAAAAAGATCTATGAGTCGGATATTCAAGAAGTTGAGTACCTGAAATTTGTGATTCAAGAAACCTTAAGGTTGCACCCTCCTCTTCCATTGTTAGTTCCTAGGGAGAGTCGAAAGAAGTGTGACATTGGTGGATACCATATACCCGCCAAGACAAAAGTTATCATCAACGCGTGGAAAATAGGATGTGATGCAGAATGCTGGATTGATCCAGGAAGTTTCAATCCAGAACGATTTGGTGAGACTTCAGTTAATTTATTTGGAACAGATTTTGAATATCTTCCATTTGGGGCAGGAAGAAGAATATGTCCTGGCATGACTTTGGGGTTAGCCAATATCGAGCTTCCTCTTGCTAGGCTACTTTACCACCACAATTGGGAACTCCCTAGCGGTGTAAGAAATGAAGATCTTGATACAAGTGAGACTTTTGGAGCCACTCTTAATCTAAAACACAATTTGCATTTAGTTCCAATTGCTTGGAACACAAATTAGTGACCAGCATCATGTGTGCAGATTTATCTCTATCCATGTTTCTGTTTTAGTTTTTGAATTATATATACTAATAAAGAAGAATGGAATGAACAGTAACCCACCGACCAAACCAGCCAGACTTAGCAGCCTGCCTGGTTGCTTTTATTTTTTTATTTTTTATAGGTTCTGGTTTGTCCACCTTACACCCGTATCGCATATGCTGCTGACTCAGCAGCCTGCCTGGTTGCTTTATTTATTTTTTTTAGGTTATGGTTTGTCCACCTTACACCTGTATCGCATCTTATGATGTATGTATACGATGATGTAAACTTTCGAACAGTATTTTCGTATTGACCATAACATTGTTAACAAAACGTATATGTTGTGTCGTTAATTAGATGTTGCTATATGGCGTTCCGTAATATAAGTTAGCAGACTACCTGGCTGCTTCATTTTTAATTTTTTTTAGGTTATGGTTTGTCCACCTT
>JANDBE010000041.1:25943840-25954959 GCA_024320915.1 Erigeron philadelphicus | reverse complement strand
CTTGAAAACTAAAATATCAATATACCTAAATACCCAGATAGATTATCGACTTAAATTAGGGTTTAAATCGTACAAGAAAAAAAAAAAGTAAACCCCGTAATACACAGAGAAACATATAGATACAGGTATTATATATGTATATGAATCGGAAAGAAGATTGCTAACCTGTGGATTGATAAAGTTGCAAAAACCGAATCAAATTTTCAAGAAAGGGGATATCTGAAGGTGTTTTTGCTCGTCGGGAAATTTAATTATTATTGGCAATAACAAATTTATATTATCGGTCCTTTAGTACACCTTTAATTCTTTATTTATATGGGTCTGTGCCCATAAATTAATTTAGTAGACTTTTATATGAGATTTGGTTGGTTTGAAAACTGAAACCCGAACCGATCCGTTTGATTTTTAGAAAAATAAAACCGTTGGATTCGGTTTTTGCTTGGTTCGGTTTTTGGTTTTTCAGTTCGATTTAGATTGGTTTCGGTGTTTTATATATAGTTTTACGGTTTTTGTTTATTATATTAATAATTTAACTTTTAACTGTTAAAAAATAATATAATATAAAAACTAAATTATATGAATATTTTTAATAAAATAACTATATATCTTTTGGGAAAAGCAAATATGTTGCTCAGCTTCTAGCATTCCTCCTCATAATCTATCTCTGCTAATCACGTGTATAAATATAAAATCTCGCCCCTTCTCAAAATTTGGGTAGCAGTATGCATCTAGATGCATACTTGTTAACCCCATATATTTTAGGTGTTAAAACATACATTTATATTGATTTGTATACTAAAATTGTTATAACTTTATATAAAAAGAAATAGTTTTCTTGCCCGTTTTCATTTAAACATAAATTTATATTGATTTGTATACTTTAATAACAAAAGGTTTAAATATATTTAACATATTTGCTAACTATAACTAATAAATATAAATGTAATATGATATAAATATAAAATAATATGTGTTTAAACGTATTTCATCGTCTAATTACTAAGGGTGAGCTTGCTTGAGGAGGGGTCAGAAGAAGTCTGATTATGTTTGCTGGCGGTTCCCTTCCGGTGATAGACATTAGTCCACGCCACCAAATTATCAGAGAGAAATGTGTGAGTGTGTGAAATTAGCTGCCTCAAATGAGTGATTGAGACGGGTATTTATAGAGGCTGAGGAGACAAGGTCTGAGTACTTGTCTCGTGGAGCCCATTAAGAGTGTACCCTCCTTGGATGCGATTGACTTAGTATTACGTCACCTTGTCAGGTTGGTCGATCGTATGTCATTTGGATGTTAACTTCTTTGTGGTGCAACTTTGACTGGTCCGGAGCACGATCCGAAGCATGGTCCGGAGCGTGATCCGGAGCACGATCCGCTCCTATAAACATGTTACATTTGATTTTGTCGGCCAGGTCGTGATGTTGACTAGCTTTGACTAGGATAATGTATTATCATACACTATCATGTTACAAATTTACTTGCACGAGCTGGTTCTGAAAACACTAGCTAGTATGGGCATACGGCCATCGATTTTGTTTGTCAAAGTTATATCCATCTTCTTTAGTTTAAATTGATTGGCTGTGCATATTAACAAGTTTTTAATATGATTAGTTTATTTCTCAAAGTTAATTACTGTATATACTAATGATATTAAATTAAGAATGTTAAGGTTATTTTAATTTCTAAAAATGCTAGTTTATAAGTTTTAACATTATTCATTTTTTTTTTTGAACATTAACATTATTCATTTATTTGTAAGGGTTGATTATATTAAAAGCCCATTATTAAAGTTGTCTATTTTTTAAATTTTCAAAGTCAAATTTTAGAAACTTTGCCGATAAATATTTTTATTGTATTATATAATATTTGATAAATGTTAAATGAATTTATTGTGTTTTAGATGTATGTTTCATTGGTATAATTTTTCTCAATTATTATAATACAATAAACAAAATTATTTATGGTCAAAATTGATAAAGTTGATTTTGAAATGTAAAAGTAGACAAGTTTATGCAATGGAAGGTGTAGTATTTTACTCGTCCGGGCAATGTTTAGTTTTATAAAATATAGAACATCTAGCGAATTTGTTGCGCAAAAAGAACAAAATGACCCGACATTTGCCGTACTTTGTCAGCCATCAAAAGTAAAATTGGTAATTTATTCCAGGCCCCAATTTGTTAACAATACCAATTTTGGTAGAGATGTTTAATACGAGTATTTACTAGTGAAGTAAAATTGTGTTGATTCATTATAAATAATTTTGCAACTATAATCGGTGATAGGGACATGTAGCTCTCCTCAGAAGGCATTCGATCATTTTCTATCTTAATGAATTTCAAGTATAATTTGAAGTTTCGAACTATGATGATGAAGGCATACATTCTTCTTGAAATACTTATTCATCGATAATCATAGATATTCCTTATTATTCTTTCGATGAAGATACTAAAATCGTATACTCAGTTTGATATTCCATTCTTATATTGTTTTCTTTACATTTTAATATGTTAATTAGCATCATCATTCACATATTATAAAGAATTTCAATAAAGAAAGAGAAAACAAATACTCAAATACTCACAATTGGGGAGTTTGCAACCAAGCAAAAACAAACAGATATGACAAATTTATATCTTCAAAATTCCTTTTTGACTACTTTTTTTTTTTCTTTCATGTATATCCTATATTTTAAAAAATACTATATTGTTGATGGGGTGGGTGATTAATTGATAAGGTCTCTCATCAATAAAAAAATCTATTTGGGTTTGAGTTTTACTTTTTATATTTGTGTAAGTGGATTATTAAGTTGTTTTCAAAGTCCTGTGTTTCATTCTTATAATTTAAGAGTAAGGTAGCATGTAGTTCCAAAAAATGCCACATCATCTAAGAAGATTTTTAAAAAGTCCAATAGTCCATTCCTGCCCCTAGCTGTATATGTACATACTGCTTTTATTCTTCTTGCTTAATATTTAGCAAAGCAAAGAAACAGAAAAGCATGAAGCAAGTCGAAAAACTTCATCTGTCGTGGCTAACGACCACCCTCGTCGTAATGGTGCTCATAACCAATAAGGCGGAATCACAAGCAACGTCACAACCTACAGCCGAAAGGAATAGCACTCAGATGTATTTTCAATGTACTAGGAATTACTATCTGAATGAAGAGTCTTACATAACCAACCTTAATGCCACGCTTACTAAATTGCGTTCGCTATTAACCACAAGCAGTAACGCTGAAGCACACGTCACAGATGGTGATGCCGTGTGGGGCATGGCTTGGTGCAGGGGGTATCTTTCTGTTCCAGAATGTCTAGATTGTTTCGACTATGGTGTTCGTCAGTTAAAAACATGTGGATCTAGCAATGTTGGGCATGTTATCTACAACGACTGCAATGTCAGGTGCATATCTATCTATATTCTTTTTTTAACTGCCAAAAATTTGAAATTGTCCAGGCATGGTGACCCAATGGCAAAAGATCATCACCAGTTGGGGCAAATATTTATAGTGTAACTTACTTATCTCTTCGTTTACATATAACCTTACTTAGCTTGGTTGCTAATGTTACTTGCTATTTGAATTTCGATATTTTGAGAATCGGGCCACGGTCCTGTTTCATTGGTTCAATCATTCTGATGAGATGATTGAGCCGATTCCTATTTTTATATATTCTTATAAAATGGAGTGGGCTTAGGTTATGAGGAGAAGAAGAAGTTAATATGAATGTAACAAGGTGCACATTAAGAAATGATTTAATTGACTAATTATATAATTTCTTTAAAACAAATTAGTTGGACTTGATGCAGTTTATGAAAATTACAAGCAGAACCAATTATCAAGACTAGACGAAAAAAGATCATGTGGTTCACATGAATCCTGGACACCCTTTTAAGCCCTTTCAACAATATAAGATATTTTTTTAAAAGAAACTCTTCACTATTTATCTTGACGAGAGAAAGAAAGGACGAAGACATGGTTGAACCTCAACCTGGTCCTTTGAGAGATCTCTGAATCCTTAAGTTAAGTCCGACGATACGGACCTACCCTTCTCCCTTTGAGGATCGGATTGACTTGGTTAATAGTTATTGTGGAACGCGTATTGACCAAAATATGTTGTTAATGGGTTTGTGCAAAAGTTTTAACTTGTTCGGTGGTTCTTGGGTCATTTTAGGAAAAAATTGGCTAGGCTAACATCTTGGTTTAATAAGAAATGTTCATCCTAATTAGAATTGTTTCAATTTGATATAGGTATGAGAGTTATAACTTCATCCCTGGGTATAGTGCTCGGTCTAGCAGGGCATTATGTGACAATGTAACATCCCTCCAGCCAACAGAGTTTCAAACAGCAACAGAAAAGTTATTACTAGACCTACAAATTGCTGCACCTAGAACGCCGAATTTCTATGCAGTTTCTACCAGGCAAATAGCTGATGGTAATGCAACCGTCTATGCTTTTGCCCAATGTTTTCAAAACCAGACTGTGTGTTCAGAATGCTTAAAGGCAACATCTAGTGCTCTACATGATTGTCTTCCTGGTATTTCTGGCCGGGGAATGGACGGCGGATGCTTCATGAGATATTCCAGCACCCCCTTTTTTCGTCAAAACCAGACAATGGATCTTACATCTCTCCTTTGGAATGGTGAGACATCTGCTCGATCTTTTAGAAATGATCTTTTTGCCTATTTACTTCTTTTCTGAGTGATCGTATCTCTAATGCTGAATTATCAGCCTCTTGAATATAAAGGCCAAGACTATAAAACTATGTACTAATTTAGATGTTATAAAGTCGATTCATAGAAGAGTTTTTGTTCATGTAATGCTATTGTGTAGTTAGTTATTATCTTATATGTATATATCCATGAGTGTTTTGCCTTTCTATGCTTCGCAGAAGATTCAACCAAGAAGACATCCATAATTTGGGGAGTCATTGGAGGTTTAAGCTTTTTGTTGCTTGTAATTGCATTTTTGCTTTGGCGTTGCAGGTTGAGAATGATAAGTAGAAGCCAACAAGGTAATTACAAAACATAAAATAAATTTACCATCCTCTTAAAAAGTTTAGTTCTAATTTGCTATACTAATTTAATATCATGATTTTTATGACATCTAATTTGTCTTTACGGACGTGGTGATAACCTAGACGCACCAGAGCAAGTTGGGGCGGCACTTAATTACAATTACAAACATCTGCAGTTGGCTACCAATAACTTCAGTGAAGAAAATATTTTAGGGAAAGGTGGTTATGGGGAGGTATTCAAGGTAATTAATAAAAATTGATCCTTTGTAGTAGGTAGATGTCAAGATAATTTAGGATTCATTACAACTCATATGTAGTGCAGTAACTCAAGTAACCGCTTCGGAAGTAAAATGTCCAATGACTGATACAAATTGTCATCATTTTAGGCAACTTTTGATGATCAGAAAGTCGTGGCAGTAAAGAAGCTTAATGATGGATTTGCTGGAGCAAAAGTAGAATTTGAAAATGAAATCTTACTTATAAGTAACATTCATCATCGAAATCTTCTCCGTCTACTAGGATGGTCTAGTGGAGAGTCTAATCTTTTACTTGTACTGGAATTTATGCCAAATGGAAGCCTTGACACGTTCCTATGGGGTACGTTGCTTCATAACAATTAAAAGCGTTAATCATATGAACCTTTTCTCACATAAAAAAACTTAACTTGCAAACATGTTTGATCATTATAGGTTCCAAAAAGGGTACCCTAAACTGGAACCAGCGATATGACATTATCTTAGGGATAGCTAAGGGTCTCGCTCATCTACATGAAGAATTCCATGTGAAGATCATTCATAGAGATATAAAGTCAAGCAACATTCTCCTTGATGATGATTTTCAACCCAAAATTGCAGATTTTGGGCTGGCAAGGTTTCAAGCAGCGGACCAAAGTCATGTTACCACAAAGTTTGCTGGGACATTGTAAGTTGAAATTATACAAAAAATAAGTGACTTTCATTAATATTCCTCATGCATCTAATTAATTGGATATTATTCTATACCAGGGGTTACACAGCACCTGAATATGCACTTCGTGGCACTTTATCAGATAAAGTCGACACTTTCAGCTTTGGTATCGTGGTTCTTGAAATCATTAGTGGTCGACGATGTACTGACGTGGAATTTGATGGGATGTCTACCAATGGCCTTTTAGACCACGTAAGATACAAAACTACTATGTTTTTGTTCTCATTTTTCTATTTCAATGATTAATTACTTTGATCAGCTCTTATTGAGTAATTATTTTAACAATTTTACAATTGATGGCAGGCATGGACGTTGTATGAAAATAAAGAATATATGAACTTGGTTGATGAGACAATAGATTCAAATCAATATGAAGATAAACAGGTATTGGAGATAACTGAGATTGCATTGTTATGCACACAGGCGGCGGTTTCTAAGAGACCAAACATGGCTGAAGTAGTTTGGATGCTTTCAAATCATCCATCATTCGGGGACAGACAGCTAATAAGGCCTAACTTCATTGATCACAATAGGAAGGTTCATATAAGATCTTTATAGAATCTATATATTGACGTTGGTAAGTAATGTTTTCGAGATATCAACTACTGGTACTTTACATTGTGAAAAAGGCCAGATATATCCAAGTATATGTGTTGCAAAGATCTTAATATTATTGTATCATTCATTTTGGCTTTGGGCTTCACCTTAGATTGACATATAGGCATATAGGGTGGGGTCGTAAGCCTCTCCTTTGATAAACCCTTCAAGTACTCGTGCTATACATTTTTGCAAAAGTACCATGGGTTTCACCTTAATGCGATACTGTACTTACAAGGCATTAAGGCGCACTCGTCGTGCCTTGCGTCGTCGCTTCGTGTCAAATATTAGACGAGGTAGATGAAAGTGTGATGGTGTTGGGTGGGGACAAAAGATTTATCAACCAATAAAAAACAAAGGTTACAGGGTTAAAATTAAAAGAAAAAATATATTTATTTCAACGATGAAAAGTTTTGTTGTCATATAAAAGATAATGGGTACATTACATTTTTGTTTCCCGAATTTGACACGTTTTTCACTTTTAGTCACTAAACTTTAAAAATCGTAAATTATTCACTAAACTTGTCATTTTTTTAACTTTTGATAACCATGTCAACTTTGTTACCTTTTATCCGTTAACTTGCCCAGATTCGTTAGTTTTTTTTTTCCAGTTTCGTCCTTTTCATTTACTACATTATTAAAAGTGATAATCGATAAAAAGTACATTCAAACTCAATTCATTTATATGATTTAATTTAAATTTATATAATACAACAAAAATATTTACGGTTAAATCATAAGACGTTATCGATTATTCAGAGAAAAAAAATCAAGAACACGTTATTCCGGATAAACGTTTTAATATCTAATTTTTATTATAGTTTAGCAATAGTTAATAAAATGAATTAAGGAAAACTATATAAATTTATATAACATAAAAAAAAAGTATTTACGATTAAAGTAGAAATAACAAGACTAAAAAATTCAAACAGAGGCCCTACAAAAAATCTAACTTTATAAATAAAATTTTCAAGTAACAATTATTTCATCGTAATTCAAAAAGAAATCAATTATTTCATCTAATCAAACTATTTTATAATCAATAAAGTAGAAAATTGTGAACATAAAAAAAATTGTTTCAAAACCCCTCACAAATGAATATGTATTTTCACTAATCAAACAAAACAACATCTAAGACTTGAACTTAGGCCGATGATCACTTTTAATATTATGTTCTGTAATTAACCATTGGGTAATAGCCAGTGGCCACCAGCCGCCACTTTTCAGGAGAGTTCTTGGGTTCAAGTCTTGCCAAAGGCAAACTTGGGATAATCAGGGGATTATTAAGTTGTTAAGAATTACCTGAACACTAGTTTGGCTGAGGGATTAGTGGGTACCAAATGGTACATGGGATAAGGGGGTTTCCATCCAATTACCTTTTTTTTACATCCAACTTTGATTTTAGTTACTAGTAGTTTGTATTTGGATTTTATTATTGAGATTTGAGCATCAAGTTTTGTTTCGGTATTAATTCATGAACACCAAGTTTGTTTGGGTGTTTTGGTATTAGTGTAAATGTTGAGAATAATAAGTTTTATTTTGGGGTGTATTTTGTATGTATTTTGAGGTATCAGGTTTTGGTATGAAATTACTAGCATGTTTTGGTATAAAATTGCTAGCAGCAGCAGGTTTGGCATAATATAGCAACATTTTTTTTATTTATGTAAAGAGAATAGAAACCGGTTAATTTATAAAAAAACAGGTCTCTATGTTTTTAGCGGGAAGATATTATATAAGTGGGAATAAAGAATAGAGACCATCTATTTTGAATAGAACTTATACTAAGAATAGAGACCGGTCAACAACCAGTCTCTATGATGGAGACGAGTAGTCATAGAGACCAGTTGTTTAGCCGGTCTTTATATCCCATTTAACCAGTCTCTATAGTCAAATTATGTACTAGTGCCAAACGTTGGCCTCCATCTCTCGGTTACATGTTTAGTCTTCTTTTGAACTTATTGACCTTCCTTGATCCTTGGGTCAAACCATACTTCCTTGTAAACATTCTTTTGGTCCAAATGATGTCAACTCAAGCTTCTAGAGTCGATCAAGGGTTGTGAGTTATATCTAGAGCAATGTAAGGACCTTAATGTGTTTTATGATGCTTATATGAATAGGTGGTGCAGTTTGAACGATCGTTGCACGTTTGTAGCTTGATTAATACGTGTTTGTACTTGCACCAAGGCAAGTTGCATAGCTCCCTACTCGATTGAGATTCGGGCTGGAAAGTGCTCACATACGTGTTTGAATGTTTGGTTGATTTATTGGTAGTTTGATTGGACTGTTGGATTGATTATGCATTCGTTATGATTATATATTGTAATTAGGATAGTTTTACATACATGGAAGTCAGTTATGTCTTCAAAGGTTTATAGATGTGGTGGGAAGACTGCGGGTGACCCTATAATATAAGCATCTATGATTTGATGAAAGTAGAATCCTCCGAAGTGTATGTACATGCTGTTTTGGTTGTTGGTTGAATTTTTGATTATGGTTGGAATTGGGGAGACCGATTTATGGGAGTCGGTTGGTGGACTGTTTGATGAGATTGAGTTGGACACACGCAAGCATACTCTATTTGTGAGGTATACTCGCAAGCTTACTCTATTTGTGTGGTACACTCACAAGCATACTCTATTTGTGCGGTACACTCGCCAACATACTCTATTTGTGCGGTACACTCGCCAGCATACTCTATTTCCGCGGTACACTCGCCAGCATACTCTCTTTATGCGGTACACTCGAAAGCATACACTATTTGTTGCATTGATGACATGGTTGACTCACATATGATATACATTATGACATTTGCATACATTCGGCACATACTTTGATATTGACAACTTTTGTGCTCATTTATTACACGTGCTTACTGTACATCGTATATTCTTGTTGTAATTGATATGTGATGCTTAAAGACTACTTGTAAGATGCGACTCTTCTTTACCTTATGCTTATATGCTATTTGACGATGGTTCTTTGTGAACCATTCCTACAAGCTCACCAACCCAGTGTTGAATTTGTTTAATGCACTTTTAAGGTATTTGTGTGAAATTGGAGACTTGATGGCTATTTGTTAATCTTGCTAGGGCTTGGACTGGGACTTTCATGGATCCGTGATCTGTTTGCCAACTTTTAGAATTTATGCTTAGATCCATTAGTATTTAGTTGTATTTATGATGCTTTGTAACCGTTGGATTACTTCTTGGGTATTTAGCCTTATGTACATTAAATGTTGGATTCACCGAATCCTTTTTATTCATGTAGTTTATGTTCTATGATAATCCACTGTGTGCTATATAATTTTAGTAATATCTCGGACCCAGCTTGAGGTGTTACATATTCGAATTATACAGAGCAAAAAAACATATAAAACATATTTAGCTATAAGCTAACCCAAAAACCAAAACCTACAACAACAAAAGTAAAATTAACAGTTGCCGAAAATTATATATCAACATAACATGTAACAATAAGTTGCATAACCGTTATATTAACTTTTCATACACATTGTCTTGTATAAACAAAAAGAAAAACATTACATTCATCTACACAATCAATTATGAAATAGAAATTAAACTGAGAATATAAATAAATGTGACTATTGTATTTAAATAAATATTGGAACAGTAAAGGTTCGAAACAGAAAAGAAACCAAAGAAAAAAAATCAAACTGACAATATTAATCCACCATTAAATGAACAATGTATACAAACACAAACCCTTTCACAATTGTTTAATTTCAAAAAGTTAAAATATTAGCTAATACCTTGTAAATACCAGATTTGTAATTCTAAGATATTTTCCTTCTTTCTTTCTCTAACTATTTTTTTCTTTTAAACAACGGGTTAGTAATTAGATGGTTAGCAGTTAACATTCGAGACACCACAATATCTGTAACATTCGTGAAATTTGACTTTGATTGACCCATTAATTATATGTACGTTTGACTAAGTATTATTAAATAGTACGTGATCGAGTATTTGTGATTTAATCGTGTTCAAGGTGTTTATATGATTTGATGATCCTTGTGATTAAATTATGTTCGTGTGTTAGTTGAAGTTATTTGGTCGATTTAGTTAAATGTTCATTACTAGTTGTTGTATAAGCAATGTTTTTATAACCGGACTGGCTAATCGTTCTCTTTACTGGTCACTGGTTGGATCGGTCGGATCGGTCGAACCGGATTAAGGACCCGGTGATGTATACATATAAATATATATAGGGTGAGGATCCTGGAAGGTGTCTTAAGAAAAGAAGGAGAGAAGGTATATATTAGCCAATCAGAGTATGACACGTCATTTTAAAAAAAAAAATACGCGGTGGCATTTTCATAAATAATTAAACTTTTTCTGAAGCTTGGTCAGCCTGGGTTAGGTCAGCTTGGGTTCTGGGTCAGCTTGGGTCTGATCAGCTTGGTTGGTCAGCTTGGTCAGCTTGGTTTGGTCAGCTTGGGTTCTGGGTTAGCTTGGTTGGTCAGCTTGGGTTCTGATCATGTTGGGTTCCAATCAGCTTGGTTGATCAGTATGATCAATTGGGTCAGCTTGG
>JANDBE010000041.1:25845758-25862805 GCA_024320915.1 Erigeron philadelphicus | reverse complement strand
GCATCTCAACGACTCAAGAGACGCATTGACTTTTTTTGGAATTCTAAAAAGCGAAAAGTAATATGTCCCAAGAGAACCTAGGACATAAGAGATAAGGGTAGACCTGCCACCAATGGAAAGAAGCTTTGAATTCCATATCGAAAGGCGCTTTTTGAAACTTTGTTCAATAATTGCCCAATCCTTGACCCTCGTCATAGAGGAGCCTACTGGAACCCCAAGGTAAGAAAAAGGAAGTGAACTAGTCTTGCATCCCAATTTCAGTGCCATATCTTCAACTTCAAACCTTGGAACTCCAATGCCAAAAATAGACGACTTATGAATATTGATTTTGAGTCCTGTATCAAGTAAAAGAATTTGAAAGCCAACTTGATTGTTTCCAGATTTTTGGTGGACCACTCTCCAAATAAAAAAGATCATCTGCATACAATAAATGAGAAAGTGACATGCCATTGATATGAACTCCCCGAAACTACCAACCCGCACCAAGTTATCCAATGCCACATGAAGGCCTTCCATAGCGATAATAAATAGAAATGGTGCCATAGGATCTCCCTGGCGCAAACCCTTATGGGTAGAGAATTCTTTAGTAGGACTGCCATAATGAGAATAAACGCCCTCGCGGACGATATACAAGAAGTGATTCATGATATCCATCTAACATTAAACCCCCCATCTCCTTCATAATAGTGAACAAGTAATCCCACACAACAGAATCATAAGTTATTTCAAAATCAATCTTGAAAAGAAAGATGGTTGTTTTTGCGTCTCTTGAACCAACTAATCACCTCGCTCAGAATAAGTGGACCATCAAGAATTTGACGATCCTTGATATAAGCGGATTGCTCTGGACTGATAATAGAGTTAATCACCTTGGCGAGACGATTAGCTAAAATCTTGGCTATAATCTTATATTGGATACCAATGAGGCTGATTGGTCTGTAATCAGTAACAACAAGTGGCTGATCAATCTTAGGAAGTAATGTGATGAAGGCAGAATTGCAACTGTTAGGAATGTTAGAGGTATTAAAAAATTCGGAAACAAAAGCAAAAGTCTCCTCGCGAAAGATGTCCCAATGTCGTTTAATGAAGCCGAAAGTGAAACCATCTGGGCCTGGTGACTTATCATCACCACAACACCAAACTGCCTGCTTTAATTCTTCCATAGAAACATCCGCATCTAATAGGTCACGATCCACCACAGACAATTTTTTGAAGTTGTCTGAAATAATACAAAATTTTGGAGTCTCAAGCTTACTGAATTTCCTTTCAAAGTAACTTAGAAAGGCACCTTTAACCTCATTAGGACTTTCCAGCCATTGTCCCTCGTGTTTAATACCTTTAACGGCATTTGACCTTCTCCTCCAATTGACAAGATAGTGAAAGTATTTGGAATTCTCATCTCCTTCCATAGCCCATTTTATTTTAGATTTTTGAATATTGTCACGATTCACTAGAAGATCCAACTCTTTTAACTTCAACTTAGCTGCGTTTCGCTGATGGACTAATTCGCCATTACTAAAGTCAGAAGCAATCTGGTTTTCAAGATTCACTATCTCTTTGACATATCGATCCCGATTAAAAAGATTTTCATTGTTTTTTCTCCAATTACGAATATCAATCTTCAAGGCCTTTAGTTTATGCTTAAATTGAACAGCAGCAAGAACACTATCGCTGGGTCGTGCTGACCAAACATTATTAACCATAGCCGAGAAACTTTTAATATCCAACCAAGAGTTAAAAAACCTATAAGTATTTTTCACCATCAAAATTTTTAGCTTCATATTTCTATCGATTAAAAAGGTTGTCAATGTTATATTTCGTCACCAAAA
Organism: Erigeron philadelphicus; assembly: GCA_024320915.1. Classification (NCBI taxonomy): domain Eukaryota; kingdom Viridiplantae; phylum Streptophyta; class Magnoliopsida; order Asterales; family Asteraceae; genus Erigeron; species Erigeron philadelphicus. The sequence continues at coordinate 25,860,976 of JANDBE010000041.1, read as the reverse complement.
ACTTGTATTTTTCTAGCTTCTATTTTATCTTTTAAGAAAGTTTACAATTTTATATTTCGTCATCAAAACTTTTATTTAATATCTATGGTGTATTGTTTAACCTGTTTTTTATTCCCTTAGTCTGATAGTTTCGATTGTCATGTTAAAATTTATGATTCGAATTCAAGTTGATATCCGATTGTTATCTCCGACCGACGGCTGGGTATAACACTAGTTGATATTAAGTCTTTTCGGCTTGGATCTAAGAAATAAAAGGTTCGAATTTTAGAGAGTAAGTTTTTCTCCTGATATGTTTGTTATGTGCTTGGATCTAAGAAATAAAAGGTTCGAATTTTATGAGGTTTTTCATTTTGTTATAACATGTATACTGTTAAGACAACATTGTTTAAACTTTAAACTATCCATTGTGATAGATCATCCGAACCTATAATATAAAATGATTATGGACCCATTTTTTAAAAAAATTTCCATCTTCAAAAACGACCTTGATAATATTTATGAATTTATCTATTAACTTATCAAACCAAAAACCTTTCGTAGAAAATATTATATCCGGCAATTAGACCAACTTAGCACGATAGCAGTATGTTGATTGATTAAAAAGTCAATTAAAACAAAACACGCAAATCTCATGTACCAAATTTAACAAAAGTACACATGTGTCACGAACATCGAACTTTATATTACATGTTATATGTATGTTAATCACGAATCTTAAAATATTTTATAAAGATTTTATTGTTTCTTACTTCCAACAAATCTCAACAACTCGACTAAAATAATCTCATATCTTGATCTACAAAAGCCCATCTTCAAGATCCAATTTTTATCACATATTCCCCCCAAAAAAGATGTTTTCCCATTTTTTAGAAACCCTAAAGTTCCAACCTTTATGGTTAAATTTAATCTTTTTATTAGGATTTGTATCATTTTTCAAGACTTTAACATCAATCTTGAAGTGGGTCTATGTTAATTTTTTCAGACCTGCAAAGAATTTGAAAAAGTATGGATCTTGGGCCCTTGTGACTGGGTCAACTGATGGCATTGGCAAAGCATTTGCTTTTGAGTTGGCCAAAAAAGGCCTAAACTTGATCTTAGTAGGAAGAAACCCAAGTAAATTAGATGATGTTTCAAATGAGATTTCATCAAAATTTCCAAAAATTCAAGTCAAAAAAGTGGTTTTTGATCTTTCTAGTGATGACATGTCACAAGGAATCAAGAAAATTAGTGAAGAAATTGAAGGTTTAGATGTTGGGATATTGATAAATAATGCAGGGGTTTCATATCCATATGCAAGGTTTTTTCATGAAGTTGATGATGAATTATTGAATAATTTAATTAAAGTTAATATTGAAGGGACTACTAAAATTACACAAACTGTGTTACCTGGTATGCTTAAAAGAAAAAAAGGTGCAATTGTTAATATTGGTTCTGGTGCTGCTATTATTATCCCAGCTGATCCCCTATATGCTGTTTATGCTGCTTCTAAAGCGTAAGTTTTCGATATGTGTTCTTTTCCTGTTTTTTCGATATTATGGATGTTGATTAACGATTAAATGTTGATATATGTTTGTTGTTTAGGTATATTGATCAGTTTTCAAAGTGTCTGTATGTTGAGTACAAGAAAAGCGGCATTGATGTGCAGTGTCAGGTATTTCACTTTTGCTTCTTGGATTTGAATTTTGAGTTGATTTAGAGATATGTTGCTTTGTTAGTTGTACTTTTACTTTCATTTATACTTGGGGCAAACTGTGTTAGACACTTGGAATTTAAAATCACACACTAAATGATAGGTGAAACTGTGTAAGGGAGTAGGGTCCAGGGACTGAGTAGTAATGTAGTATAAATGTAGTTATAAATAATGTAGTGGAAATTTTGTTTATATGCATGATCTTGCTAGCATTTTGGTGGTACCTTGTGAATTTTCAGTAGCCCTCTACCTTTTTTTTTGTTCAAGTTTATATGGAGCTTATACACAAGCAAGAATAGTCACACTTCCGACATGGGCAGACTAATATAGCCATATAGGAGTCTTTTTTTTGGCTGCGTATATTAGTAAACTACTATTGTGCCTTGGCCCATCGGTATTCAAGTTATATCCCTAACCAAGAGGAATGATAATTATATCAAGACACAATGAGGTAGTTGTGATCAAAATATGATAATGAGTCTTTTTTGGAATTGGGACCAGCGAAAATGGAAAACAGAAAACAAAAGGACAAAGTTATTAATAGTTTTGCATCCAGTTTTTTCTACCGATTTTGTGTTTAATGTATAACTTTGGACAAGAAAAATGTGACTGATTAACTTTATTAAATATAGAAACTGTACGGCATTTTTTATCGGAACTTTATGTGACATTTTCAACGATTTCCCTTTTTCTTGAAATCAACTAACAGTTAACACGACAATCAAAGGATAAAGTGAGCGAGTAGATCTTCGAGGCCTTAATGATTTTTAATTATAGTTCAGTTATAGTATTTTGCATGACGATGCTATTGCAGTTGTTTTTTTATTTGGCCTCTCATTTTACATTTAAAGAAGTTGTTTATATTTTTGTTTTATTATGTGGGTACCACAATCAAAACGACCTTGCTTGCGTTTTATGTGTTGTTTGTTCTATCACCTACCGCATTTGCAGCTACTAATAGTGGGCTGCTTCGAGTTGGACTTCAAAAGAGGAAGGCAGAACTTAAACAAGTTACTGAAAATGGTTTGTCCATGGAAGGAACTGCTAGAACTTTCGGCTCACATGGAGCTCTCAAGAATTCAGAAGGTGACGTTATTGCACTAAAGAATTACATGGATGCTCAGTATTTTGGTGAGATTGGTATTGGAACTCCAGCTCAAAAATTCACTGTGATTTTTGATACCGGAAGTTCAAACCTGTGGGTGCCTTCTTCAAAGTGCTATTTTTCAGTGAGTTTTTCATTGCCATGTGTTTTAGCTTCCTAATTCAGGATTTCACTTATCAGTTGAAGGGTAATTTCTGTTTGTGCTCACAAGTCTTCATTATCAATGCAGGTTGCTTGCCTTTTTCACTCAAAGTTTAAGGGGAGCCATTCAAGTACCTACAAGAAAAATGGTATGGTCTCTTGTAATAAATTTTCAAGTTATTTGCTATTTTTATCACCTTTTTAACTATTATCTGAACCCTGTATAACTTTATTATGTTCCCCTCCGACCATCACCCATCTATATGCCTTGTTATATGTTTTAATATACAGTAGCAAGCCAAATCGTGGTTTCTGCGTTACTTTATTTCATCAGAGGTTTATGAGTATCTTCATCTATGTTTGTGTATAACGGTGGAAATACTCAACTAAGGAAATGAGTTCGTTTGGTGAGTGGTATTTGTGACAGAGGAGGATGCACAAATGAATTTGGTAGGCGCTAGGCATTATTCCCACAATAGAATATCAGGAATGCAAGAATATTGAAATATTCTGGATTAGTTTGACATGCAGCCATAGCCCATTAACTTCACTCGCTCTTTGAGTTCCCTGATTTACTTTTTCTTGTTAACACGGTTACTAATGTTTAATTGTCTTCATATTCGTTTAAGGGACATCTGCTGCAATCCAATATGGAACTGGATCAATCTCTGGATTTTTTAGCCAAGACTCTGTTCAACTAGGTGACCTTGTTGTTAAAAAGCAGGTAAACATTGCCTAATTCTGGTTTTTAATGTATTGAGTGCGAGATTGCTATTATGACTCTCATGCATGTGATGTTTCACTTTGTACAGGATTTTATAGAGGCAACCAAAGAGCCTGGCATCACTTTCTTGGCAGCCAAGTTTGACGGTATACTTGGCCTTGGATATCAGGAGATCTCTGTTGGAAAAGCTGTACCTGTCTGGTAACTCGCTCATCTCATTGAACTAAGGCTCCTTTCTATATTTCATGCTTTGTTGGCAACATATGGGATTATGGGTTCTTGTTTGTCTTATACATTCACCTTTTGTTTCTTTTAAAATGACTTGTAATTGTTGTATTTACATACCGTTTTAGGTACAACATGGTTAATCAAGGTCTAGTTAAAGAACCTGTGTTCTCCTTTTGGTTTAATCGCCATGCAGACGAGGAAGAAGGAGGTGAACTTGTGTTTGGTGGAGTCGATCCTAATCATTTTAAGGGTAAGCACACATACGTTCCTGTGACCCAAAAAGGCTATTGGCAGGTGAGTTATTATGATTTCCTCTGTGCATATTGTTCTGTATCTTGTAATTATTTATCATTGATTGGTTGCTGAGTATTGTTTTTTCTTGTCCTTAGTTTGAGATGGGTGATGTTCTTATTGGAGATAAAACTACCGGTAATCAGTTTTGCCTTTTTTGCTTGGATTACATGTGAATTTATCACCGAAAGATCGTTAAGAGTTATGAACTTCATTGGATCTGAAATCATGGTTTTTATTTCAGGATTTTGCGCTGATGGTTGTGCAGCAATTGCGGACAGTGGTACCTCTTTATTGGCAGGTCCAACGGTACGGCCAAAAAAAAAGAAATGCTATATTTTACTTGTAGACGAATAAGAGGCCTTATTGTTTATTAAGGTCTTCCTTAATTGATAACAGTCCCTATGTTGACATATACAAGTGGAGCATAAATCTTACTTCAGTTTTTATTTGTTCTTATTCTTCGTTTCCGCTATCTAGCCAAACTGAACTGCCATCACCTGAAAGTTTTCAAACTCTTGTAGGCTATCGTTACTGAAATCAATCATGCAATTGGTGCCGCTGGGGTAATGAGCCAGCAATGCAAAACGCTGGTTGATCAGTATGGAAAGGCTATAATTGATATGTTACTGTCTGAGGTAAGTGTTTTCCTTCCCTATCCATCTCTGATAGCTGTTTCTTGTGCAGTTGTGCTGTCATGGCTTTGGAAATTAGTTGAGATTTCAATTATTCATTTCTCCATCAGTCTGACAATAATATTCTTTTGGTGTTCTGTAGGCTCAACCTGATAAAATATGTTCTCAAATGAACTTGTGCACTTTCAATGGTGCTCGTGATGTGAGGTCAGTCCCAGATAGCACATTTGTGTCAACTTCTACTATTCTTATTGGTTACCGACTATGATCATATTACATTTAGCTATATTGATTGCAAATATCCTATCCGGGAGTCCTTTATTGGACACTTAAAACAAAAATATAGATGAAATAAGATCATTTTTTTGTCATAGAGTCATAGTGTTAGTGATATACAATGTAAACATTCAACAAAATGGACTATAGGTGAAACCTTATTATTGGTAGGTAGTATAAATGCTACACCAACTAAATGGTTATATTGAATTTCAAATATTATGAATATTAGCTAACCGTTGATTTTGACAGTCCATTAATCGAGAGTGTGGTTGACAAGCATAATGGGAAGTCCTCTGGTGGCTTCAAGGATGAGATGTGTACTTTCTGCGAGATGGCTGTTGTTTGGATGCGCAACCAAATCAAAAGAAATCAGACTGAAGATGACATAATTAACTATGTGGACCAGGTAAATTGAATCTAACATCAAGCAAGAAAATTAACAGAAATATTTTGTAGATTGACCAGGATTTAGTTTTGGCAATAATTTTATATTTACATAAATGCAGCTGTGTGAACGCATACCCAGTCCAATGGGAGAATCTGCTGTTGGATGCAACAGCCTTTCCTCCTTACCGAATATCTCCTTCACCATTGGTGATAAAACTTTTGAGCTCACCCCAGAACAGGTGATAATAACAGTCCTTGTCTTCTTGAGCATATTTATTGTAGAAATAACCTTTTCTAGGTTATTTAGTAATAGTGGAAATATCCCCATTTACTTATGAATGGGTCGGCTGGGTTATATTTTTCGATCTAACATGAATAAATAGTTTGCTACGAAGGAACAAGGAAGGGAGGACGGTTGCCAAAAGCGTTTTTTTAATGCATAAAACCTTCTAAATAATTTTGCTTAAAGTTTAATTGAATATTGAAATTTTATGTTTTTTTATAATCATGTAAGACACTAATCTTTGATAAAATATGTCAAAAAGTAGTTTGGTCCACCAAGCTAATCCGACTAACCCATTCCGATCCATACCAAAAAAACCCATTTAGATGTGTTCCTGTTGAAAATTAATATTCTTGAAATCCAACTATGATGGATCAGTACGTGCTTAAAATTGGTGAGGGAGAAGCAGCACAATGCATCAGTGGATTTACTGCTATGGATGTTGCCCCTCCTCGTGGACCTCTGTGGTACTTTATCTTCTCCAGTTTTTCAAAACACTTTTCATTTTGGTGTTCAGAATAGCGTTGTACATATTTTACGGGGTGTAACTGCTTTAGATGGTGTCTTTAGATTTAGAGATTAATATTGTGGGTTTTTATTGTCATTGCAGGATCCTGGGAGATGTTTTTATGGGTCAATACCACACGGTGTTTGATTATGGTCAATCACGAGTTGGATTTGCTGAAGCAGCTTAAAAGAAAATATTCTGACCTTTCGTGACTCTTTTCTGTAAATATCTTACTGAGAAAGTGTTAAAATAATGTCTGATGTGTTTTCGTTACCCTAAGATTTCAATGGTTAATCGTAAGAGCTTGTGGTTGCTTGTGTTAGGAACTGATGTTTATTTAACTGATACTGTTCTGTCATGCTTGCATTTTGTTTTACTATCCTGGTATTTGGCCCAACTTTACCTGTTCTTTCTGTCACATTATGTAATTTGGAGGATCTCTATCAAAACTTAATATGGGAGTATCTTGTTTCTAGTTCTAAAGTTATTATGTGTATGTAGAAGTCATAAGACATTTAATAGAATCAGCACAGGCTATAGATTCTAATTTCTAAGCTTGTGATGGAATTTGCAGATTATGTGCAGTAAGCCAGTAAGTGTGACTTCAGGGGTGAGTTGTGCAAGTTTTGGGGTGTACTTGAATATTTAATATACAATTGGTATGAATAGGCTGGGTTTTCATATCCCCCCTCTTTACCAAACCGATTGGCATTTCATTGCATTTCAGATCTCTCAAACGTCAAGCACTGAAACCCTTATCTTGTCTCAGTAGTCTCTGTGGGAGATCACTGTCTCAATCCATCATGACCTTCCCTCCCCTTCTTTTGTTTGTCGTTACGCACCATTGGTGAAAGATCATAGTGACCATTTTCCTGTTATGTCTGTCCCTCTGATGAAAACCTTCTATTCTATTAGAAAGTTAGTTTACTTCTTCATCAATCACATGATCTCGTAAAATTAATTTTTTTGTTTGAAAGATCATAGTGACCATTTTCCTGTTCTGCCTGTCCTCTGACGACAACCTTCTTTTCTATTAGATAGGTTGTTTACTTCATCAATCACTCGATCTCCTAAAAACAAATTTGTTGTTTGAATCTTCTTCGAGACGGGTATGTTCATAGTGTTTGCCCGACACATTGTACTTATAAGAGATGTGGTGTTAGATATGATTGCGGATGTTCAATTTGGGTTCCCTCTTTCGGGCAACTACACATTGTAAGACCGCCCATGGCTTTGGGAATGAGTTGGACCCTTCAAATGGGTTTTTATGGTTTAGTTTTAGACTTTTAGAAACATAGCAAGCTGGAAGCGTATCTCAATTGCAGACTTTAAAGATCGTAGAGTCGTAGACTAACAACATAATTCAAGGCAAGTTTTCAACCTCTTAAAGTTTTGTATTGATGAGAAAGCATCATCAAATGGATCAAGGCCTGTTTTCAACTTTAAAGACCGATTTTCAAGACTATCAAATAGTTCTTAAAAGTTACTTTTTCCGTCCCTAATGTTTTATATTTTTAAAGCTCTGGTTATTGAAGTACTATTTTGTGATGGTTTTGAGGTATTACGGTTCCAACAGTTGAGGTAAGGTTTCATGCTGTCGTTCCGACCATTTTGAGTTGTTTTCCGGTCCTGTTTATTAGCCCATTTCAGCAGTTAGTGTTTATAAAATCTTGGGCATTTTCTTCATTAACAACTCTACCTCGTTCGTGCTCGATTTGATTGTATGGCCGTAACTAGTTTGTTGTGATTCCTCCAGTTTGTCTCAGTTGTCAAGGTGAGGGCCATGATCGGTTTTAACTAGTTTCCTTGCTTGGTGGTGAACTGGTGATTGCTCTTGAGTAATTGTTTCATCTAAATATCAAATAAGTCTATTGTTAAATATAGTCATAAATTGTGTTTAAAATGTTATTTCGGGTTTTACCTCGTACAAGGTATTGGGTGAGGGTGCTCTCTAGCGTAGACCCGGTTAAAACAATATAGTTTTTAACATCCGTTATAATATTTGATCCACACCTGTCAAAAAAACAAAAAATCGGTCACTTTCTAATTTCTATAATATATGGATTCGTAATTTTAGATATAACCAACTATGGATGTAATATCATTTATATAGAATTGGTTTAACCATCGTTTATGGTTAACACGCAATAAATATCGTATATAAATAAATGTTTCTTAAAACTAATTATCAATCATCGTTACAAAACTTTAATACATATTAACCATAATCGGCTATCCTTGGAAAAATCCTTTTTTAATGTAGTTCCAGAAAACCATTCGATATGAAAGAAAACATGTGCACCCGAGTGCGACTAAACACACACCAAACATAGCGAAAATGTCAAATTAAAGTTGATGAAAGAATTGTCGTAGGAAACACGCATAAATACTTATCTATTGTTTCTTTTTCCTTTCATACTTTTATGGTTTTCAATCTAATTACTTTCTTAATCTTGTGATTACTTTGTTAATCAAGATCTTACCTTATTTCTTAAGTGATTTCTGGTTTGATCATATCGGTGCATTTGTTGACACTTGTTTTATAATCATTCTAGAATCATAAGTTTCAATGTTTGACATTTTAAATATATCCAATATATTAACGAAAAGCTTTAGCACATGAATGATATATTTCACTTTCAAACACAACTTCTTAATTTTAACCAAAAGCATATAAACATAACATTTATTTGATTAAATGGAAAAATATGACAACTTAAAGAATCAATTTAATGATACATGTTAATCCACATATAATTCACATATCTCAAAAAAGTTTGCTGTAAAATATTTATAACGGCGCATGGTTTACATCTTGTTGTCTAGGTTACATGTAAAGTTTCACCATAATAAGATATGTTCCTTTGATATTGTACCCCGACTGAATTTTAAAATAAAAAATGCTAAGAATGATAGAGATCAACACATACTTCCGACACATAAAATGAAGCAACAAGGTTACCCGCACATAATTGGGACGATTTGCTATAATGAATACATCAAAGTAACCAAAACACCAACTAAATCACAAATCGTTACAGAAGTATCGAGACAAATTCACATGTGAATCACGACGAGCTATGTATGCTCCTATAAGCTGTAAACGCCACAATACCACAAAATCAAAGACTGAACTCAAACATCATGAAACGAAACAAAATACATGTTTGGTCCTTTGAGTAACAAAGAAAATGTGCTACGCCTAATTGAAAGGGTACGTGTATGCAAATTTAGGGGTCACGATAGGGACTTATAGCGCGAAAAACGTTCCCTAGTTCATTAAAACACAAGTGATCGCCACCAAGAAAAAAACCTGATATCGTATTCTAGACTAGACACAAAACCACCTATATATATATATATCTAACTCGTTAACCATGTGTTGATAGCGATCTCATCACACAATCATTTTCGAATTAAGCCAAACGTAAAGAGATCAACCGAGGTCGAAAATGACCACTCCTTATCCATAGTCTTGGACCAAACCTAATTGAAGTGTTAACATCTGTATGTTTTTTGAAGGTGGGGGTCGATCTTTATAATCATTAAAAAACAAAAATCTTGATTTAGAAGTCATAACCACCAAATGAAAGGATCATTTAGTAACGAAATGATTTGAAACTTCAAAGATTACTAAACTAACACTTCACTTACAAGTAACAAGAAATTAAAGTTAAGCCAAAATAATATGGTGAATGTGAATGATTCACTAGAGAAAACGTACACCGCACCAAATCATAACTTCCAATCAAACCTACTAATTTTTCACTATTAATAAAGACACCAATTCTTTTTAAGAGTACAAGCAATTTTTACTCAAGTACGTGTCACTCAAATATTATTTTAAATTTGTTATTTTAGTATTTTATGTCAATTTTCTATTCCAATGCAGAAAATTATCAACATATATAGTAATTTACGTAAAAGAATTTAAGTTAGGACCAAACCTTTTTCCTCGCAGACTAAAACTATCTTTTATTTTTATCTTTACTTTTTTTCTCGACTTTCGATCTTTCAAAAACCTAAAATAATTAAATTTCAACACATTTTCAACTCACACAATAGTTTTATTCAAAATATTCTTAAAATAATTTTTTAATCATATCTATTCAAACTACTTTCCCTTTTATTCACTAATTCAAATATTTACACCTAATATACATATTAAGGTAATACTCTTCATGAAGTTGTTTACAGGATAATTTAACTATTAAAATAACTACAATATCTATTTTATATCAATTACTTTTACATTAATAATCGTATTGTTACCGTTATCATCACAGCCACCACCCGTCGTCCTCACCGCCGCCGCATTGCGCGGTACACCCCTCTCGTTAATTATTATGTTTGATTACTATGTTTGTAGAATGTATAGTAACTTAAAAGCGATACAGTTTGATTTATGAAGTAATTTGTTGGTGTATATATCCGAAGATATATAAAGTGTTACTCGTAATATTTAGCGTTTTTGTTTCAAATTAGTTGTTAGAATTTACGTATTGAATTTATATACGAAAACACAATTATAATAGAAAGTCTAATCGATGTGATAAAAAGTTAAGTTGAGTTATATAAACTCGAACTCAACCCGTTCGAATTTGGAGTTTGGTTTCAAGGATCGAGATTTCAGCTCAAACTCGAAAAATTCAGCTTAGATAAATTAAAATTTAGCTCAAGTTTGCACAACTCAATAAGAACTCGAATCATCTGTATAGGTAGTCAATTGCATGGACCTAATTAGATTTTTCATTATTGATTAGATATAACACAAATTTTCATTGCGTCATTTTGAGATCACTAGATAAAGATAACAATAGCCAGAATACAAGTTATCTTATCATAAAATAGAACCATTTTTACATGTGAAAATGTATCTTGGTATTTAAGTTGTATCATCATACTTACATGATATATGGACTGAATTTGACCTTTACACACACAGCCTAGACCTGGTACTGACAAGTGGCAAACACCCATTTGGTCTACCTAAAATTCTGCCCAAATTATGCCACGTGGACAAATAAACAACTCTACAACAAAGAGAAAGATTGGCCACCTATACGGACATCCCACCCAACCAAATAACTAACAGCTGCAAACAACCTTTTCAACAAAGACATTACACAAAGCATTTTATGGCACCTTATTTAAACCCCAAAATACCACATACACATCTCTCATAATCATCCAAAACTCACCACAATATCTAACATGGGGTGGACCAGAGGCCATGTTCTTGGCCATGGCTCATCGGCCACCGTGTCCACCGCCACCACCACAACCGGAGAAACTTTCGCAGTCAAATCCGTTGTTGTATCAAAGTCGGAAACTTTGCAAAGGGAGCAACAGTTTTTGTCCATTTTGAGTAGTCCTTATGTAGTAAGTTACACAGGGTGTGACATTACTAAAGAAAATAAAAAAATGATGTATAATTTACTTATGGAGTACATGCCAGGAGGTACCGTTATTGATGTAATACAAGCGCGGAATTATGGGAGTTTAAATGAGTTAGAAATAGCAAACTACACAAGACAAATTATTCAAGGGTTAGAGTACATTCATTCATTTGGCATAGTGCATTGCGACATCAAAGGCGCGAATATATTAGTCAACAAAAATGGTGTGAAGATAGCGGATTTTGGTTGTGCTAAATGGGCTAATGAAGATGTGCCATTTCGTGGCACACCTATGTTCATGGCTCCTGAAGTAGCACGAGGCGAGTCACAAGGGTTTAAAGCCGATATATGGGCACTTGGATGCGTAATAATTGAAATGGCAACAGGCAATTCACCATGGTCTAATGTAAATAGTCCTATATCAGTTCTTTACAAAATTGGTTTTTCAGGTGAATCCCCGGATATCCCAGACGGGTTTTCACCAAAAGCCAAAGATTTTATCAAAAAGTGTCTAACTCAAGACTCAGAAGCTCGGTGGAGTGCCACCGAGCTCCTGAAACACCCGTTTCTTGAACAATTTGATCATGATCAAGATCAAAACTTTTTGACGTGTTCACCAACAAGCATACTTGATCAAGATGTTTGGGGTTCAATTCAACAATCAGCATTAGCGGGTAGTGATTATAATCAAGAAATATGTACATCAAGCTCTTTGAGGCAAAGGGTCGAACAGTTGGCAGGCAACCCAGAAAAAGGAAAGTTTAGAGGTGGGGCTGAAAAAGAGATTCATTGGATGACAATCAGAAGTAGTAGTAGTGGGGCGGTGACAGGTGGTGATGAATGGTGGTAGTAAAATTGTGCATAAAATCATTGGATTTAGAAGAAGTGTTTTAGAAGTAGGCAAAAGAGGAGGATAGTAAAAGTGTTATTTAATCCATTTCATTTCAGAGTGAATATTATTTTAGTGATATTTTCCCACTTTTCTAAAGTTCTTGCCTTTCTTTTAAAAAATTGATTTTATTCTTAATCCGGGTCTACATCTCGTTTGGGTAGAGATCTACACACCATCCACTTTTAACTATACATCACCAAACGTGTTTTAAGATTATACGGTTGACATTTTAAAAGATATATAACGGTGTACGGTTAAAAATAGATGGTGTACAGATCATCACTCACATCGTTTACATGTATTCTAAGTTATTAAAACTGATGTTAAATAGGAGTACATATCAATGTTGCAATTTGCAAACAATGTGTAAATGTTATGATTGATATGGTTCACATATAAAAAGAAAATATTTTGGTTTCGTCTTACATATGTACGTGCCAAAAATACTAGAAACTTGTTTATATCCACCTTCTTTCTCTTTTGTTTGTCTTCTTTCAAATATAAATGGCTATGAATATACAACAACATGTTACATATATGTGTCAAGCATTGAGATTTTTGTTTGTAATTATATACTCCGTATAAACAAAATAATGATAATTGTTTTTTTTTTTTTTTTTTGAAGTAACAAAATTATCTTTAACATAACATCATTGTATATCATAACATTTGAAAAAGACTTGTTAGCTTTTAGATGTTTGTGTACACGGAAAGTTTATTTGCCAATCCATTGGATTCTACATTAGATTTGTAAATTTGTTTATTTAATTTGACCTCTAATATTTTGTTAGATGATCTTTTAGTATTGAATAAAATTTCATTTGAATTCTTAAAGATATGTGAAAGAATTGACATAAAATATGTGTAAAAATAACAAGGTAATTACATGTAGATTAAACGGAGTATGAATCCTCTTTTAACAATTAATAAGTTCTTTTTTATTTTTACTTTTATTATAAGTGGGTCTATCACGCTATCGGTCACAAACCTTAATAACCTTATAAATAGATCTTAAATTCAAACCTCCTTAATTAAACACTTGGGATTGTTATAGAATAAACTCGTAAACAATCACACCGATACTTTTGTAAAACGGTCTATATATAAATCAAAAACTCGCTATTTTTGCATAACATGAAAGTAAAAAAAACTTCAATTGGTCAAAGCCAAAAACTAGAGGTTATGGTACCTAATTGGTAGGTCTACCCAAATCGTCCACCAAACCATGAAACACAATTCGGTTGTCAAAGTTATTATTAAAATATCAAACTGATATATTAACTAACTATATCCCAAAAGTACCAAAAGATTGGGACATCTTCTTATCATCTTAATGTTGACATTTGTCCACATATTTGCCATTTTAAATAAGTTTTTATACAAACAGGCTGGGCTAATATAAGGTCCGTACCACTATACAATGGAAACGGTTAGCCTGGCCCATAATCTACAACTGTATCCTTTAATTTTTTTCTTTTCTATTTTCTGATCTGTGTGGCAAACACTATTTTTCTTAATTACTTTTCTAAGCCTCTAATCTATCTATAATACCTTATAATACAAACTATACCATTAATTTTAAGTAATTAAGAACTTAAAAGACTACACCGCCACTCCTATATTTACATTTTCTATATATTACATACTTAATTAGACTAAAATACCTCTAAAATATCTATATTACCTTTATTGAAATTTTTAATAGTGTATATCCCTCAATACTTAACATAACAATACTATTCCATTAAACCAATTACTTTTACATTAATAACGCATCTCTAACCTACTGATGTTACCACCACCGGCGTCACCCGTCGTCACCACCACTACCATATCACTGTCGTCGCATTGCACGGACACATTTCTAGTATATGTACAATAAAAAAGAAACCTAATTCATAATTAGTGAAGTTTGCACCATTGAAGGAAGTTCAAATTTAATTATAGTTATTTGATATAAAAGATGATGAAATATACTTTTTTTAGGTTTGAAAATTCAATTATTAATCACGGATTGTAATTTCTACATCTTATAATTGTTAAAAATAATTCTTAAATTTTATATTACTCATTTTGTTTAATCAATTTTTTAAAATGCTTTTTATTAGGCTTGTTAAGTCAAAAGTAACCATGAACAAGACCTATTGATTGGGTCAGTTTTTATTTCTTATGTCATACTTTGCTTTGGACCAATATTCAACCAATCTACAAAGTTTAAGGATATTGTTACAATCAAGAAAGTTTAAGTAACTGCTACTTTAGTCTTTAATGGACCAAATGGTAACCAAAACATGACTCACAAGAATTGTTCCAAATAAGATCAAGAAATGATAGGCTGGTCTTTTTCGTCAATTGCTTTCAATATAGAAAAAATAAAAGATGATTTAGAATTAAACTAGATATCAGACCCGTGTTTAACACTGGACACGGGGCTTACGATATACAATCCAAGTGTTATACTTTGCAAGTTGTAGTACAATAATCACATGTTCGTCATTGTCATTGTTAGCCGAGATATATTGATGAAATTGTTTACCGTAGTCATTCCACAAGGCACATGCTACAATAATTCCTAAAACTTTTTGAAACCAGTTGTACTCATAATGTGATATTATTATGAAAGATAATTAAGAATTAAAATATAAACATACTTGTG
>JANDBE010000041.1:25703657-25714203 GCA_024320915.1 Erigeron philadelphicus | reverse complement strand
GGAACATAGTTGCAATCGTATCACGACGCGAGCGTGTTTGTATGACCATGCTTGTGTTGACCGGTGTACAAAGTAATGAAGTGGGAAAGTTTTTTTTATGGATTGTACCCTTATTTGTCAAGAGTAAATATCGTGTTACAACTTTAGTGGTGTTGATGCTCCAAGTGTATGGAAATGGATGAAGATAGATGGAAAGTGATAGCCGAGTGGAATGTTTATGATGAATGATGATGTACATGAAGTTGAACGAAGTGATTTGTAGTCAATGTAGTCGAGTCTAGACATGGATTTGAAGTTTGAAAGATAAAGTTGATGCTGGATACTTGAAAGATTATAAGTAGGTGAAGCATAGAAGGGTTACCGGGCGCACGTATGAAAGGATATAGTTACAATTCCGGTCGCGAACGTAATTGTAAATGTATCTCGAAATATGTGTGTTTGTGAGACTGTGTCTATGTTGATCCGAACGGAGTAAAGATGGGAATGATGGAATCACTGAATGGTATCATGTTTAACCATGGGAAGTGCAGACATGTATGAATGGAATAAAGAATTATGAAGTTGAAGCAAGTAAAGAAGTTAACATTACGCTTGATTGGACCTTTAACCATGAAGCTCCTCAAATTCTATGAACACTATAATATGATGTGAAGCTACCTTCGAGTTGTGAAGTGTTGAAGTCGTGCTAGAGTGTAAGTAAAACGTTTAGCTTTCGATGGAACTAGCTCTCTGGATTATCGATAGTATGCGACACATGTTTTGGCCTGTTTTGGATCCGCGACTCGTTAATCTAGATTATCTACGGGACGATATATGACGATGGAGACGAGTATCTACAGGTGGCGATTCTTCCATATGTTGCCCGAATGTAGGGGTAATGTTGAGATCCTATAATGGTTGTTTGTTAAAGTATATGAAGTAAAAGTATTTAAGAGTATTTGGTTCAGGATCGAACATGTTTCTCACCATGTGATTACCCATTTAGGGCGAACATTATACTTTTAAAGTTGGGGCTACAAGTAGTTGTGAGACGTTCTAATAAAGTTATAGGTTTTGTTTTGATCGTGAGGTCGAACCTTCAATCAATGTGTGGCTAGTGCTACTTCCATGCAAGTGCATCTTCTATTTTGCTCTCCCTTATAGGAAGAAGTTAAGGTTTATAATTGTGAGATGTACTTCTTTCTATAGAATAGATTTATAGTTTTGCTATCAATTATTGGTGATGAAAGTTCCGGTAATGCTATGTCTACCCTCATCATGACTCTATCAAGTTTCTCGAAGTACATCCATGCTAATGAATGGTCCTTGCCATGTCTTGAAATTAAGGGATAAAAATTTAGAGTTTTCTATAGACTAAAATGCTTACTGAATATTAGTCACACCCATCCATGTATTTTGGCAATACCTGGACATGTGGAGTTTTAATCGATAAGAGACGTTTTGATATTGGACTTGACTATTTCGGGTCATTCGGTGATTGTTTTTGCAATCGGTATGTATAATGAGATCCCTGCAGGTATGAAGTTGCTTCCAAGTCATTTTAAAAGGTCCAAAAGGAACCAATATATGGTTCACATTTGGTCTTAAGGCCCGTATGGATTCGATTGCGTTTGTGAGTCGATTTAGGTCAATCGGGCGTCAAATCGGTTGTAGGAGGAGTATAGTGAATCTGTGGCTCAATTGATGATTTCATAGTGATAACCAGGTCATAATTTGAAGTGTGTGAACTGTGAAAGTCGTTGGGGCATGACTTGAAAGATTGGTAGCGGAAATGGTTTGCAAAACAAAGAGTTAATGGTCTGAAAATTCAGTCATATTGCAAGAATGATATCTTCCTTATATGAACGACTTAGAAGTTGAAACTTACATTTCTGGAAACCTCTATGTGTCCCCTAAATTTGATATGAACAAAGTTTCTTGTGATTTTGCCCAGAAATATACGAAAAACGTCGATTTCCAGAAGTGGTCAGGTTTATGACGAATTCTGCAGACTTGCCTTGCAAGTGTCACAACTTATTCATTAGAGCTCTTCGAGAGTCAACCCTTGCATTTTTGAAAAGGTCTTTGAGTTTTATTCATTTGTTAAGAACTGAGTTTTGTCTCGTTTGGTCATCTTATGACCCAAAAGTTGTACTTAAGGAGGTTTATGAACCATGGTGACGTGCTTACTTGGATGCCATCTGAAACGTGATACGACCTATTGTGATACGACTTATTGTAAATCTTTTATGTGAACGTGTGATGGGGCTAGAAGCTTAGACAAGACGCCGGAACTTTTTGTAGGAGACATCATAAGGATACTACAAAAGTTGATCCCACCACTGACCCATTCTTATTTACTACTAGTAGCATGCATTATTACAAGAGAAAACAAATTGGGTAACAAAAAAACCCAAAAACCTTGATATACCATTTTATCAAAAAAACAACTTTCACCAAACTAACCTGCCATTGCGATTTGGTTGGTAAATTTGGTCAAAGTTGAGTTTTCTATTTTATTTTTGGTTAAAATGGTATTTTTTGGTTAAAATGGACATATACATATTTTTTATAATATCAGTAACAATAGTAGCATTGCTGCAAAGGCATATACTACATGTTTATAAATCATGAACTTCAAATGAACTACAGGCAATTCTTGAGTTCTTTCAAGATTTAAATAAGATAATGAACTTATCAAAGTAAACTAAATAGTCCTTAACCACCAAGATTCAAGACCTTTTGCATGATCTTTCTTCTATACTTGACATATATAAATATAGTTCATATACAACCACATATGTTCATCTAACATAGTATCTTTATTCCAACACTTCATTACTCTTGTTCTCAAAATATTAGGCGAAAAAAGATTGTGGAACCATGGCAATGAATCGTATCTTCCTCATTTTGTTAACAACGTTTAGCCTCTCAATACTAGGCGTTTTTTCATTTGAGCCGGCTCCCATGCAAGATTTCTGCGTGGCAGATTCATCGAACATAGGTTAAATGCTCGTTACACATTTATGAAATTTTTTTAAATTATATTAAAAATCTTAGTATCGTTTTACTGTATCGGTTTATAATTTCTTTACTTTTTCGTTTAGTTGCAGTTAGAGTGAATGGTATGTCTTGCAAGAACCCGATGTTTGTTCAAGCTGATGATTTCTTCTATAGTGGGCTTCACATTCCTGCTGACACAAGAAATTCTTACGGATACAGAATCACCCCTGTAACCGTATATCAGATTGCAGGGCTTAACACTCTCGGGATCTCAATGATGCGAATTGACTATGCAATGTGGGGTGCTAACCCACCACACACTCACCCTCGAGCAACTGAAATACTTACAGTTTTAGAAGGAACTCTCCAAGTTGGATTCATCACTTCAGACCCACAAAACAGACTCATCACCAGAGTCCTTCAACGAGGTGATGTGTTTGTTTTCCCGGTCGGGCTTGTTCATTTTCAGAGGAACTTGGGTCATTCTAATGCAAGTGCCATAGCTGCATTTAGTAGTCAAAATCCTGGAGTTATTAGCATTACAAACTCGATATTTGGGTCCACTCCGCCGATTTCTACTGAATTTCTGTCACAAGCATTTCACGTTGACAACAAAACAGTGAAGCGACTAAAAAGGATGTCATCGACACATGTGTGAAACTTAGCTACTTAGGAGCTATGTTTAAGCAGTCTTTGATCCCTAGGTGGCGGATAATAGCAAAAAAAAAATCCTGACCATATCATATTTATGTAAGGAAATTTAGAGAATTTGTCAAGTTTATGATACCCGAATAATTGTTATATGCTCAATGATATCAGAATCTTACATTGTCATATATACCTCTATATTTGTCCGGAAAAAAAAAATTATACACCTCTATTTGGGTTTAGGACTCTTATGAATAGGTTTTCGGATTATTGTTTCACCTATAACAAGTCAAACATGTAAAAATATAAAATAAAATGAAGGCTTTAAAAATGAACATGTCAAATGGGTTGGATAAATAAATTTTAACTTTGAATTGTCTGTAAATACAGGGGTTTTTCCAAAAGAATTTGCGATTTATTCTGGTTTCCAAATCCAGGAATGTCACTTTAAAGGTCCGGGATTCCAAACCCCGGATTTACCCTCTCTCCACACTTGGACCTTTGGCGACGAATTTTGTTACCGCAAATGCCCATAGAAGCTATTACAAATAATTCCGTGACTCCTGAGAGCAACCCTATATAATCTCTAAAGCAATGAACATCTAGTATCCCTTAGCTATTTATCTAACTGACTTGTCTAAATATATATGACCTCAGATTAGTTAGAACATGTAAAATAAGAAAGATACACACTCTATCTTATTTCTGCAAGACAAAAAAGGAAAATACATCAAATAGATCATATGTGAAATTGAATTTCCCCACCTTTTTGCTACAGCTTTACGAGATTTTACATTGCTGCAATCAAACCTTTGAGACCATACACAAGGCGTGCAAGGACAGAAATGATACCAAATCATTGATATGATGTTAATTACAACTTTTTCTTTAAAGTTATATCACCAAGAGCTAACAATGACCGTATTCAGTATTCTACAGTCCACAGTTATACACGGATACTAGTTTTCGGGCCAGGGTATATTATCTGATCCACCATACTTACCAGTAAAAGAAAATCTACAGGACAAAATCTAGCAAGCCAGAAACAACTTTATTATTAAGAAACATAAAGTGCTCCAGAAAAAGCATCTTAAATCGAGTACATCAACAGCCTTGAGCTTGAATGACCCGGTCAAATATACAGCAACAGGGCAACAGGCAGACATGATGCCGTTTTTAATAATAATGTATTGTCTAGTAAAGTAGAATCACTTAAAGTTTTGGTCCTCAAGGGGAATGTTCATCATTTGGGTCATATGATCTCTCTAAGGCATGCTTCCGAATCCGTCGAGTGCTGCTTTAAGATCAGGAACTGGCAATAGTATATACTTTTTAGGTGTTCATGCAAATGCTAGCATTTATTATGAATTTCCCATGTCCTCCAAGACAGCAATTTTTTAATCTAAATATTTTAATTAACAATATACATGTAGACACCTATATATATGGATTTCAAAACCACCTTTTCAAAACACTCACAAATTTCTATTGCCTGCCCTTTGTATTTTTTTGTTTAGTTCCAGCTTGTAAGTATTCATTCTAAAAATAGAAAATAAAATAACCGATTTGGTAATGGCTAAACAGTTAGCCCATTTCAGTTTATTAGCCCTTGCATTCTGTTGTTTGGCCTCTGCCTGCGAACCCAAACCCTTACAAGATTTCTGTGTAGCTGATCCAAGTAGCTCAGGTATGTATATAAAGCGTATGTTCCTTGAGGTTTGTTATGATTTTTATCTAATTAATGTTAACCAAACATCAATAAATGGATTGGTGACTAGAGCCGAGGTTTTGGCCTTTGGGTTCAAATCCTGGTGCGAGTAATATACTCGACATAGGTTTTCCCAAAATGGGTTTTGTTTGAAATTATAGTTGGGTATATGAATACACAATGTCGTTGAGTCAAATTTGCCGTTAAAAAAAAATCTAATGAATGTTACTTTGCAGTTTATGTAAATGGCATGGTGTGCAAGAATCCAGTGGACGTTCAAGCGAATGATTTCTACTTTAATGGGCTACACCTAATGGCCAACACATCAAACCCTTGGGGATCAAGGGTGACACCGGTGACAGTAGCTCAGTTACCAGGGCTGAACACATTAGGACTCTCAATGATACGCATTGACTATGCACCTTGGGGAATCAACCCTCCTCACATTCACCCACGAGCCACTGAGATCATCACCGTATTAGAAGGCTCCATAGAGGTTGGTTTTGTTACCTCAGATCCAGGGAATCGTCTTATCACTAAGGTACTATATAAGGGTGATGTGTATGTCTTCCCAATTGGACTAGTTCATTTCCAACGTAACGTTGGAAATAATAATGCAGTGGTAATTGGTGCATTAAGCAGTCAAAACCCGGGTGCTATAACAATGGGAAATGCTGTTTTTGGATCAAATCCACAAATTTCGAGTGAATTTCTAGCTAAATCATTCCAAGTGGACAAGCAGTTGGTAGATCAAATAAAGGCAAAGTTCTAGAACAACCGCCAAAAGAAGAATCCGAAAAAAGAATGTTTGTGCATAACTTGTTTGCATATGTGACTTCACATCTCATTATTCTTTATGTCAAAACTGATGTTAATGTCCGGGTTGTTTATTTCTTTGTTTATTTATTCCATCTAAAACAAAAGTTTGGTTCTTTTTCTTTAATCTGAAAACTTTTTCCTTGGTTAAGGGTTGCCCCGAGATGGCAAGCCATTTTTTGCTCATTGTAGCGGTCTAACCGACAACTATAATCTATTGAGACAAATAAGTTCTTGGAAACGGTTCTCCAGCGAATCTTGTGGCTCAGTTCATGTAGATGCTTGGTTGATTCTTGTCAAATGTTGTATATGGCATCATCTTTTAAAAATTTAGTATTACCATTATTTCAATTGTTACATCGTACATATATTCATCAAAATACTAGAATTTGTGACTCGGGAAACTTGCCTTTTAATGCATTATACCATACATATAACCCAAAAAGAATTTAACTAATAATGTAGCACACCAGCATTTGTCACTTTGTTGGTTAGCTTGACATTTTAGCAAATAACGTAGGTACTGCCTGTTGGGCTATTGGACATTTGGACCTATATATCATAGCCAGTCTAGTTGGGCCAAACCATTGGGGCTGTCTGGGCTAGGGTTTATTTTACTTGTTTTTCTTATTAAAAACCGATAACAAAACAGTAGATGCAAAGATACATATACAAAGCTAGGATTAAACAAAACTAAACTAGCATAAAAATTGCAGATAGGATTTATTTCGAAAAAGTAAAAAACTAATCCAATTCCAAATGTTTGTTCAGAAGAAAAATCCAATAGCAAATATAGGATTTTTTTAATGCGTCTTTTGAAGGGAATGAATTAATCTTCGTATAAAAAGCACCGAAATGCTAAGAACATACGGTGTGGATGACCTTATGATGCGTGGTTGCATATGGCGTTATGCCGTTATCTAGTACTCTACAACTACTCTAGTACTTCACAAATACACGACCGTTATTTTTTTTCAAAATTATCAAAAGTGAATATTTTTTTTTTGAAAGGTGAATTTCATTGGAAATTCTGTGTCGTGGTTCGACAGCGAGATGTCTAGCATACGTTGTCTTAACCGGGTCCGCGCTAGAGGGCTCTCTCGAAATAGAAATGCCTATTTCAAATACCTGATGGGGGAAAAACCCTATACTAATCCGCCCGAAGGCACGACGATCAATAAAAGTAAACCTTGCCCCATTTGAACCTGGGTATACCCAAGTCAAACCTTCATAGAAGGAGTAGTTAAAAAAAAAAACTAAACATAAACGTGTATGTAACGACTATTTGTAAATGTAAGATCAAGCCAAATTAATGCAGTGGAAAAAACTCATTTTTACGGTTGAGACTTAGGTTCGAGTCCGATTGTCACCAGGAGAGCAATGAAGGTTTAAGGCTTTGTGTTCAATTTCAAGTCACAAAGGTTTATCGTTTATGAACTTATCCGGTTCCTGCCAGATCGTGTAGACGTGGGCGCTCTTGTATTTCCTCGCCATGACGTTCGAATTTAGTTTAACGGATACATGTAAGATGACTATCTGCGTTAGGTAGGCCTAGGGATCACTGATTAGTCGAATGAGCCCATCCCTTTGGCCTAGCATTTGTTGGTCATCCGGGTGACAGTTTATAAACCACTAAGCCAGATAACCGGATAACCATTACAAGAAAGAAAAATCTAATTGTGAGGTTTTTCTTTAACATAATGTTATATATTTTATCAGGGTTGTCTATGAAAATGACAACAAAAAGTTAGTCCCAAGGCAAAATGAAAACATAGGCCCTCAAAATTATATAAATTTAGCCTCACCTTTATTGATTTGTCAATTACATATCTTTTTTAATAAACTTTCCCTTGTTGTGTTATTACAATTTTTTATCTAGGCTTAATAAAATCATTAAAATGATGTAACTTAAAGCTACAAAACTTATTTCCTGGACCCTTATGGATTTTGGGCCTTAGGCTTCTGCCCTTCTTGAACCACCTCAAAACGGCCCTTTATTTTATTGTTTTGTATAAAGCTAACTTCAAAAGTTCGTAATTAATAAGTTCACATATCATTTTTAGAATTATTACAGAAAATCAGTTTCAACTCAACAAAATGTGAAAATGATACATGACAACAACAAAGGAAAAAAAAATGATAAAAAAATATACGAGTAATTTTACTTTATTTGTTTAACTTTCACCCCAAAGTGAATGACCTTTACAAATTTTTACCCCAAATAATAGTTCAAAGTAACATATTCAAGTATTCAACAAATTGTGATAAATGCTCTTATATTTTCTATGATAAATAGATTATAAGTTTAAGGTTTTGTTAATGACAACATTGTCAGTATATTTATTTTTATTTTTCAATATAAGTAGCCAAAAATATTATATGGAAAATTCATTTTAAAAAAGTATTTATAAAGAAACATAATAATAATCTACAGCTATAAATGTCACATGATAGCTATAATCAATTCATACACATAAACGATGTTACGAATTCAGGGTGCAAAACGGTTGGCATGCAGTAAATTCATGCCCACAAAGTTACACGTATTCATAGTAACTCATAAGTCATAATAATATATTACTTTTTAGAAGTAGAAAGAATAACTCGCTTTTATGGTGAATTTCGTTAAAAATTTCGTATCGTAATTTGATTGCGAGAGGTCTAGCATAAGTTGTATTAACCGATATGCGCTAGAAAGCTTTATCGAAGTAGATTTCGTCTATTTCAAGTATCCGATAGGGGAAAACCCACTATTAATCCACCTGAAGACACGACGATTAATAAGAGTTAATTCTGCCTTCTTAGACTTGAACCTGAGTATATTCACGTGATCAAGTCAAACCCTCTAAAGGAATTTATTCCTATGTCCTTCCTTAGACTTAAACACAAAACCTTTTACAAAAATAAATGGCCTTTCAACCATTGAGCTTAATCTCAAAAACAAAAAATAACTAGCTAACTCTTCAATTTTGATTTGTCCATCTCAAGATCAAATCTTGATTACGTCTAAAGCTTTCTCATCAAATCTGTATTTGACAGAATTCAAACTTTTACCGATCAAAATAAAATTACAGGTGAAAAATTACAGACGACTAAATTAGTAAGTCATAATAACTAACATAGATTTTTAAGATTCAATATTTATATTTATATAATATTTGTTGACCATACTTTTAAAAATTATAATTAACAATGTCTATATTGCTTATTAATTATAGAATATATGGTGTCTGGTTTATAAAAATGAACACGTACTATTTGACTTGATTTCAAAAAGTTTAATAGCGTATTGAAAATGTATAAGTATTTAAATTTATATCCCATTAGCTATATTACCATTGTATCCGCGCAATGCGGCGGTGTTGACGGCGACGGTGGTTTAGTGGTGTCGGTGACGGGTGGTGATGACATAGACAATTGGTGTCGAGTGGTGCAACCGGGTAAGTTGATGTAATGGTGATAGTGGAAATATTTTAAAAGATAAGGACTTAAAGTGTAAATTAGCAAGATTAAGGTTTAAAGTGTAAATTAATTCATTAAGGGCAAATTTGGTAATCTATAATAACTTTATCCATATGAGGTATTTATTAAGGACAATTTAGTATTTTCCCATCTAACTTTATTTTAACTATTTCTTAAAATGGGGGGGTCAATAATCATTATAAAGGAGTAATAGATTATTATCAACTTCTTCATAAGATTAATCAATTATAACTTATGCTTATTTTATTATTTTTTTGTTCAAATCCACTTTTCACCATTTTATAAAGGAAAATGATTAATGTGCCTAAAATGTAGGCCTAATAGTATGCCTAATAATAAGGGATTGACACATGACAACATCAATGATAAAGATTAAGAAAGAGAAAATGTGGAATCCATATGTCAAAAATTGAATGGATTAGGCATATTATTAGGCATATCTATCATTATCCTTTTATAAATTATTAGTTAATCAACAGAAGAAATGTTTTATTTAAAAATTTATTAGTAATGTAAATATTTATTTTTAAAATTATGTATCTTAATATAAGGTTTTGAAATATGGACATGGGATATACTTAACAACAAACATGTGAAAAAATATTTAAAAAATCATATATCTTTTTTTTTTTTTTGAAAAGTAAGAATTTTTCATATATCAAACTACTCCGAAATTACGGAATAGTAACGTTACATCATTGATTACCTTACATCAAGATTAGTCCATTCCTCCCAACTAATACTACCATGACACGACCTACTCTTTAACCAAAAATATCCAGTCGATTTAATCTCAAGATATGCATCATCACTTGTGATTTCCGCTTGATCAAACACCTTAGCATTTCTCGTCTTCCACAAAAACCAACACGTAGTAAAGATTATACATTTGAGCACCTTTCTTTCCTT
>JANDBE010000041.1:25578963-25591984 GCA_024320915.1 Erigeron philadelphicus | reverse complement strand
ACGGAAACACGAGATCTGATACTCTTCATCGAAGTACTTCAGATTCGATGTACGGCGGCGGCGGCGGCGGTTATGGAGGAGGATATCAGTCTGCTGATGAATTGATTGATGAGCAGCAGATGGATGATGTTTCGAGACCGGCCGGTGGCGATAGCATTTCCGTTACGATTCGGTTTCGGCCGTTGAGGTAATTTGACTTGATTTGAGTTTTTGAATTTGTTGTAGATCTTGTATTGGATTGATTTTATGGTTTTAAGATAATGTGGTGATGAATTTGGTGAATTTGTGGTTAATGTAGTGAGAGAGAGTATCAGAGAGGAGACGAGGTTGCGTGGTACGCCGACGGAGATAAAATCGTGCGGAATGAGTATAATCCGGCTACTTCTTATGCATTTGGTACTTATTTATAGCTCTCTTGATTGTTGATATAAACAGAAATGTAGTGGATTTGGAAAAAAATTAAAATTTTGTTGTTACTTGTGTGTTTTTTGTGTAATAGATAAAGTGTTTGGATCGTATGCGGAGACTCAGGACGTGTACGAAGTAGCTGCTGGACCTGTTATAAGAGCGGCTATGGAAGGCATTAATGGTATTGTAAATCTAGATTGAATTTAAAATCTTGATTATATTTGTTGGTTGATAGATTGTTTAGGAATAATATTAAATAAAGAATTCGGCGCAATGCTAGTTGGAGCTAATGTAACGGATATGCCAATGCAGGAACTGTGTTTGCGTATGGTGTTACAAGTAGTGGAAAAACCCATACAATGCATGTAAGTATGGTTTTTAGTTCGGTGATATTGATAAAATAAAATATCAATTGTAATGCATTTGTGGTTATTTACATATACTGACTGTATTGTAAAGGCATCTACACGCCATTGTTTGGTGTGTTTTAAATAACATGCTGTAATAAGCTTATAGCTGATCTGTCCCTAAATGAATATGATAGGAGCTTTAGGTCTATAGAAATGCATCCAGTTTATGCTGCTTATCCAAATATGTTATCAATACGGTGCTACTAGAGAATAATTATGCAAATGTAAAGCATTCTAAAGGCAACCTATGCCAAATGTTGTCTTTCTGTTGCTCATCTACTAGTACCAAACTATCAAATGTTTAGACTGAGATTGGTCTGCGGCCTCTTGACGTAGGTTTGTAGGGATATGATTAGAATTGGGATACATTTTAGACGGCTGGGAATCTGGGATGACACAGATTGAGAAATTGGGTAACACACTTGGAAGTGGCTTTTTACTCTGCAAAATATATCTTTAAATGGATTAATCCTGAAGCATAAATTGGTTACAGAGTAGCTGTCTTTTTTGTTGAAATTAAGACATCATGTAGAGTAAAACATGTACTTACAACAGTTTTGTGAATAGGGAAGACATCATATTGCTGGAGTTTGAAAATAACTATAAAGAAGCGAAGTAGATTATAATCTAAACAGAATGGTAGTAAAATTTGTAGTATATCTTAGGGTTGCCGACTCCGATATTAACAGGATAAGGGGATTAGATAGATTTGCCAAGGTTTAATTAATCCAGGTTAGGATCTTATAGAGGGTAACCTGCATTGGCAACAGGCAAGTATAGTAACTGAAGTTTCTTTTTTTGTGTAGCCTGCTGGATAGCTGCAAAGAAAGAATGTGTTTTCTTTCTCAGTCAAACTTGTGTTTTCTGTTTCCTTTTTACGTATTTTATGATGTAATGTTTCACAACAAAACAAGCAAAGTCGTACCCTTATACAGTTAATGGTTTAGAATTTCTGCTTGATCCACTTATTGCGAACCTCATATATATTAATTGATGATGGACAAGGTACGAAGCAACTTCATGGCGATATGGTTGTTCACTTGTTTGTTTGACCCTTCACATTTATCTGTAGATACTGTATGTTCAGAGTTCTTAATACATCTCAATTGTCTTTACAGGGTGATCATAATTCTCCAGGAATAATTCCTTTGGCAATAAAGGATGTTTTCAGCATTATACAGGATGTAAGTATCTATTAATTATTGCTTTTATTGTTTTGCATTCACAGGTTTTCATACATCATATGCTTGGCCTAATATGTTGAAGGTTAACAGTTTATAGATAGTATATTTGTGCATTCATGTCTATAGATACATAGATACATGCATATACACATACAAGCATACATATACACACATTTTATGCGTAAGTATAAGTATTATGCAAGTTATGTATTATTTATGCTTTCTTCACATATAGGTTTATAGATAACGAATACCTTGTATTTACATTTCAGACACCAGGAAGGGAGTTCTTACTGCGTGTATCATATATTGAGATATATAATGAGGTAAGCCATCATTGTAATTGGCAATGTGTAGAATGAAGGGATCGCATATCTACTCTTTTACTTGTTTGACACCTATATATAGAGAAAAAAGCACCTTCTTTTTTGGTTTCCTTATTACTGCTTGTATCCACCTATGAAGCTATATTTATTTAAAATTGGCATTCCCACCTATTTTTCTAGTGGCTGTTCTCTTCATTGAGCTTTGATTAACCACACTGCTTGAACTTCTAATATCAGGTGATCAATGATCTTCTTGATCCTACCGGCCAGAATCTGCGTGTTCGAGAAGATGCTCAGGTCTCAGCAATAGCTTGCTATGCATTTTTTTGTCTTATTTGTGTACTCTGCTATTTTGTAATCTCTAATTTCAAATCTTTTTTCACCTAAAAATCATTATTGCTTATTTAATACATATTAAGCTGAATAGTAGATTTATTAAAGTGTATGATTGAAGAAAGTTAATAGCTCAGTTAGCTCTATACGTTTACATATTATGGTATAACTTTATATTGTAATGTGGGGGCACTTTTATATCTTATTAATGTGTTCTGATTGTATTATCTATCGATAGGGCACATATGTTGAAGGTATAAAGGAAGAGGTGGTTTTATCCCCTGGGCATGCCCTTTCTTTCATTGCTGCTGGTGAAGGTAGTACTATATCTCTCTTTGCGTGCTTATGTTTTTAAGGTTACCCAGGATAGCTTTGAGCTGGGCTGTTATGAGTTATACCTTGGGTTACTTAAAAGCTTGATTTAACTCATTTGATTGATGAACAGCTATTTATCTAACTCCTAACCTTCAAACTGAAAAAGAGAGATAACTATTAAGAGGCAAGTTATGCTTCATCTGATAGGGTGGAAATAGAGTCGGAGTAGAAAGTGGTATTTCAGAATTTAGATAAATGAAGCTAACATTTTTTGTTACATTTGAACTTCATTTCGTCATTGTTGGGATTTTCTGTCTACCATAACTCCGATCTTATGTATCAAGGGATTGGATGTTACTAAAACTGAATTGATAACCATGCATATGGACTTTCTCAATCCAATTTATTATATATGGGAATTCTTGGATCATTTTTTAATTTAATTCAACTTATAATCCCAGAGCAAATCCTGTAATTAGTTTTAACTCTCCTTCAACCCAATCTATGGTTGTTTCTATTGTGTGTGTTTGTATTTTTTACATTTTAGATCCTCCATTCCACGGTGGTTAGTTGAATTAGGTTAGTTTTTTTGGAAGGCATATATTTCATATATTTACATGCTTGTTGTTAACGGAACTTGAACCCGCAACATCTTGGTTGCAGGGTTATCTTTTATTCTGTTAGACCAAAAAGCCCTTTGGTTTGTTTAGGTTAGTTTTTTGTGAAGTTTTATTAGAACTTTTGTGTATATGTATCCAACATTCGACAACTCTGTTGAGATTAAATAGTTTGGGAGCATGTTATTATCAGTAATTAAAGATGTAATATCCAAATTTGGTTAAGAGGGCAAGGACTACAACAGAAGTGGGACAGTATTAAATACTGCGTATAATGAAGAGATAGAGCATGGTGTATATTGTCTTTCTTCTTGTGTTAGTGTGAATTTATGCATTTAGTACGTGGAGATAACACCGTATGGGGGATATACAATTCTACAATAGCTCAAAAAAAGGGGGGGGGGACCAAAAAGGGATACTGGTTCCATAAGTTATCTTGTACTGGCGAAAAGTGATAATGAGAGGTGATTGGCTGTGGACAGAACTACTAGCTGTACTGATGTCATAGATACCATCTAACTCTATTTTACCTTTGCCGTTTGCAGAGCACCGGCACATTGGTTCAAATAACTTCAACCTTCTTAGCAGTCGTAGTCACACAATATTTACACTGGTATGTTACTGACCCATATCTAACATTCTTATTTCTATCTTTCGTCTCTTTAAGAGCCTATAGTTGTAGTGATGAATCTAATTTCATCGTTTACACATTTCGAATCTGAGCATTTGCTATTGGCTATAATTCTTCAAACTGCTGTATTGATTCCAAGGAACTCTCCTGCGGCTTGATTTTCCAGCAGTTTGTTCCCAATCTGTCCGAAGTTACCAAATTGCCATGATTTCCTTGCCTCTTCATATATAATCACATCATGGGTTCACCATTGTGGCACAGTATGCAGAGGACACAATGGTGTGACCTGAGAATATCCATTGTGTGATGCGGATATGCAGTAAAATGACTCTGAAGCATAATAGATGGCTTAGAATGGCATATCTTAATAATAAAAAGACTAATAATCAAGTAACTAGTTTAGAAGTGTAGAACACTATTACAGAACTACAGAAGTACGCTAAAAAGTTGAAAACTAAAATAACATCTAGTTGGTGAAAACAACAGCAAAAATTACCAGCTAACAGCTAAATTAGTAATACAAACTGAACTACTAACTGTTTAGTAACTGCTTAAGTGAATCATTTAACTTTCAAATAAATGAGCTGCTGAAGGCTATAAGCAAGTTAACAGATCAATCAACAGTAATAATGTAACATGCAACAACTGAACTAAAAATTAAATTTTAACTAAATAAAGTTCTTGCAATCTATGAGCTTAATTATTAACAACTAAGCAAAAAAAAAAGTTGAATTGTGTTTTCCTATTACTCTTAAAAGTTAACTGGCACGAAAAGCTTACTACTGCTGATACAAACTGAGAAAAAGACAAACAGAGATACTGGTTTGCGGGCAGCCATGTGTAAAGTTAAGAGAGGGAGACGAGACAGCAAAAGTGAGAATAGACGCGTTTGAGTGAAACACTGAGTGAGAGGTATTGTGAGGTGGGACTTGTGCCTGTGTGCAAGTAAATGAGCATGAGCATGATGGAGAGGAGAGTGGCAAAGTGGTTTTCTTAAAGAACTGAATCCATTGAGATTTTTTCAACTCATTGATATTGTACATGATAAATTTAGTATAAAAGGTTTATTGAATTCTAATCAAATCTATTGTATTGTTAAAGGTAATATAATAAATTTTGGGGTTGTGATTATAGAGATGAAACTTTTTGGATGAAGGTTATTCCAAAATCATGCTTCTTTACTACATATTTGGAGATGTCCTTAGGTTTTGTTTATTGCTTCATTCAGTCCCAGTCTGTTTTCATCGGTCTTTCACTATGGATACATTTCTTGTATGTGTTGATTATAAGTTAACATGTTATCAGTCATTCATCGCGCATAACTGTCTTTACATATTTCCAAAAACGTGCAGATGATTGAAAGTAGCTCTCATGGTGACGAATATGATGGGGTCATATTTTCTCAACTTGTACGCACATCTTACTTTACTTTTCTCTATTACATGAATTATTGTTTGTTTCATATTTTATTTATTAATTTTTTATTGTGTTTTAGAATTTAATTGATTTAGCGGGATCAGAGAGCTCGAAAACCGAGACAACGGGATTGAGGAGGAAGGAAGGATCTTACATAAACAAAAGTCTGCTAACCCTTGGAACTGTAAGTGAAGTGGTTGTACACATTTTAACAATCTGGAATTTCTGTGAACTATACAGTATTAGTTTCATATGAGATGTAGTCGTAATTAGGCTGTCATGCTGTGCTAAGTGCTGCAACTAAATGCAGCATTTGTTTGTTTTCTACTTATATGAATTCTTACTAGTTTATTGGTGAAATCCTGCCAGCCTTTATTAATTCTTGTTCTCTTATTTAAAATGCTGACAAATGTATCAAGTCATATGATGATTTTATATGGAAATTGTACGGAATTACAGGTTATCGGAAAGCTTAGTGAGGGAAGGGCATCTCATGTTCCTTATAGAGATTCCAAGCTTACCCGCATTTTACAATCTTCATTGAGTGGCCATGGTCATGTTTCAGTAAGCATTTATAAAGCTCAAATCTTTAGTTCTGATCATCATTAGTCTAGTTTTCCTATTCGTTAGTTCACAATGGAGTTTATTTAGGCCTAAGTGTTACAACATCCAACTTCTGCTCTCTTTCCAGCTTATCTGCACTATTACTCCGGCATCAAGTAGTATGGAGGAGACTCACAATACATTAAAGTTTGCAAGTAGGGCAAAACGCATTGAAATCTTTGCCTCTCAGAATAAGGTTTGCTATAACATCTGCATATGATTAGCATTTCTGTATGCTTAGAACAGACATCAATCTCACTGCTATATGTTCTTGAAATATCCACTTTGCAGATTATTGACGAAAAGTCTTTAATTAAGAAGTACCAAAGAGAGATATCAGCTCTCAAACTAGAGCTTGATCAATTGCGAAGGGGGATGCTTGTAGGTGTCAATCCAGAAGAGATATTGACCTTAAAACAAAAGGTGCTATTTTCTTCTTATTCTTTATCACGTGCTGCTTTTATAAATGATGTGACTTATTGGTAGGTTTGTATTTCATTTCAGTACTTCTTTTTGATGGAGTTTGCATTAAGTATATTTTTTGTTATATGTTTAAAAGTTAGAAGAAGGACAAGTGAAGATGCAGTCACGCTTAGAGGAAGAGGAAGAAGCCAAGGCTGCTCTCATGAGCAGAATTCAGAGACTAACAAAGTTAATACTTGTTTCTTCAAAAAATACAATTCCTGGCTTGACTGATGTATCGGCTCAGCAAAACAGTCTTTCTACTAATGATGATGAGGTATATAAATCTTCAATTTATTTTCACATAACACAAGTTCTCACATTCTCCCGATGGAAGTTAAGTCTTAGTATCTTCATTAATCTTATAGCTTAGAATCTCAAAATAGTGACAATGAGATATGACCTTTTCATGAAATGTGAGGTGCTTAACTTTATAGCCTGTCAACGCTGCATTGCTCTTCAAGTCTTCCATACTTTTTCTGTGTTATTTCATCTGGATTTTGAACAAATCTCTGTTTTTGTGCTTTCAATTAAACTATGAACTTGAGCTTGACATTCCTTCTCGCTGATGTCTTTTATTTCAGAATGGTTCTCTGCTCTTGCACAGTGACATTCAAAATGATTTATCAGCAGTAGGTAGCACTATTACCGAATCTACTCAAGCGGGTGAAGTTTTTAGCCGTTCTGCTAGCGGTGTGAAGCTACTAACGGTATGTTTAATGACATTCTTAATTTCTTTTTATTTCATGATTTTTTAGTTACAAGTTATTAGTCCTTGTCATATGTCACTCTGATTATAATCATCTTATGTCTCAGTGGGTAATCTTTATTTACTAGACAAACTGTATTCTAGATATATATTATGGTGTTTATTAATTATTTAGTTTCTAATTATTATCAAAAGCCGCTAATCAAGCTATAGGATTAGTATTCATAGGATATTAGGGTAGTAATTTAAAATGGATGAATATAATTAAGTCTTACACGTTTAGGAGACCTTTGCTTCTCGAATTGCAAGACCCTTTTATTGTTTTATTTATTTACTATCAATCAATACAAATTCAGCCAGCTTCGTGTCACACTGCTACATTTTAGATTGCAATAGGATTTATCTCTTAATTAGTAACTTCAGAAATATGGTAGTGCTATTGAAAGATTTGATGCAACACAATGAAATGTTCATCTTTGGTTTTCTAGGTAAGCCATTAAGTATATTCATAGCTTCTTTTCTGCTTATACATTAAATTGCTTGAACTTTGTGTAGTTTACGCTACACATCATCAATTGCTAGTCGTTAAAAATATAATGTATGAAAGGAATTTAGATTGTAGTTTTTCAAATGCCCTGTATTATGCAGGGTCAGATAACTTATAACTATTTGGTTACACATTTATCTATGCACTGTGATAATTTTACTAGTTTTGAAGTTAATCAAAAGAAACCATCAGTGTATCCATATTCACAGCAATATTATGTCTTTTTTTCGGTTCTGTTTGTTTAAACTAATTAAGGTAGTAACTTTGGTTTTGGTATTTTTCATATTGTTTGATATATTTTATATTGCTACAGGGTGGACTCTCACTAGATGAGATGGACCTTCTTGTGGAGAGAGTGAAGATGCTTGCTGGAGAGATCGCATTCAGTACAAGTACCATGAAACGTCTAGTGGAACAGTCTGCAAATGATCCTGAGGGCTCAAAGTCCCAAGTAAATCTTTGCTTTTTTCTCTCTCTCCTTACACACACCATGGTTAAAGGTTAATACAGTTAACAGTAGTAGGAATAAATTGTTCTAAACCTGGCTTGTGAACGAAGTGATGTATTGTAGTACAACTACTGAATGGTAGTTTGGACTTTTGGGATAACAATCGGCTTTAGTTTTCATACCAGACGTGCATTACCAAAATTTGTACTTTGATTATTGTAATTATCCAACATATCAAACGTGATAGATTACTTATAAACGTATGCCGATATCCAGATTGATCAGTTGGAACATGAAATAGAAGAAAAAAGAAGGCAAATGAGGGACTTGGAGAAACAGATTGTTGAAAGCAATGAAGCTTCAATTTCCAATACCTCTTTGGCTGATATGCAGCAGGTGTTCTTTCCTACCTCCTCTCCTATTCCGCTTCTTTTAGTTTTTCTTTTTCAAGTTTGCATTTTTCTCTAACTTGTGCATTATCAAATGTTGACGTTGTCTTATTTTTTTCCTAAAACAGACAATGATGAAATTAATGACACAGTGTGATGAGAAGGGTTTTGAGCTAGAGGTGAGTACATTTACTGAAATACACTTGATTCTATGTGATAACGGTAAACGTAATAACCTTTTTAACCTGAGCTAACGTAATTATGAGCCCGATTCCGATTTGTTTCATGATGTTGATACTTTAAGCCAACTTGTGATGTTACTCATTGACTGTTTATCATCATATGTATCTCAGATTATGTCTGCAGACAACCGCATCCTCCAGGAAGAATGGAAGAACAAGGTATTTTTATGGATTGCAAAGATGTTTAATCATTGCATCGTATCTCTCTCATATACCATTTGGTCAAAGCCATTCTATTTAGTATGGCATACATGTTTTCTTTTTCTTTGCTATACATATCCATATATCACCGTACACTATTATTTAGAAAACATTGGAATGTTACAATTTATGCCATCAACACCTTCATTTATGGGTTACTAGCTATCTATATAGTTTTACTAGCATGAGCAACTTTACATTCCGCCCAAAAACAAATGTCATATTCTTTGTTTATTTGCAGTGTGCAGAAAACAAAGAACTGCAAGAAAGAATCATACTGCTTGAACAACAGCTAGCTATGGCTAATGAGAAGCAATCACCATCTTTGGAACATGGATCCAAAGAGTACATCGATGGGCTAAAGACGAAAATTAAAATTCAGGTTATCTTTGCAGTGGCTTTTAGTTTATTATATATTGAATGGGTTGGCCGTGCTTGATTTCAAATGGGTGATTGTGTCAAATAAAAGATCTATTAAACTTGAGAAGTGGTAGAATAAAAATTGATAGTCACCCAACATCTGTATTGTATTTTTTCTAAATCGTCTTATTCAAAGTGATAGATTATTCTTGTACTGATATTGTTTTTCTTATCATAGTGTATGCATTAATGTTTTGCTTTGTTAAAAATGGACAAGTGTTTGTAGTCAATCTAACCTGACTTGGCATGTTTTGGCCTGTACTAAAGAATGGTCATTTTTAACTGAAACCTGAAACTTTTAGCCCGTCACCCATCATGCTACTTCTAACTGCGATGACTAGACTTTGGGCAACTATCAACATGTTTTGCCCATTTCCTTGTAGCGATAATTTGTATCGACCAACATATAGATAATGGCTTGAGAATTCAGCTCTTGTTTCTAGTTTGAGTTTTGAAGAGATAATATGTTTTTGCTGACTTGCTCTCTGTTTGCTTTTATTTCCTTTTGATCAGGAAGTGGAGAATGAAAAACTAAAACTTGAACATATTCAAATTCGAGAGGAGAACAGCGGATTATATGTGCAGAATCAGAAATTGTCGGAAGAAGCCTCTTATGCAAAGGAATTGGCATCTGCTGCTGCTGTTGAACTCAAGAATTTAGCTGGTGAAGTTACTAAACTTTCATTGGAGAATGCAAAACTCGAGAAAGAGTTGATGGCTGCTTGCGAGTCGGCAAATTCCAAATCTGCAAATGGCGGTAGCCGCAAGTACGATCCCGTTAAACCTGCTCGTAAAAACCGGTCCTCCGGGAGAGTGAAGGATGCGTATGATGACTTTGACTCATGGAACCTTGACCCGGAAGACTTAAGAATGGAGTTACAGGCAAGAAAGCAACGTGAGACAAGGCTAGAGGCTGCCTTGTCTGAGAAAGAACTCATAGAAGAGGAATACCGGAAAAAACTTGAGGAGGGAAAGAAAAAGGAAGCAGCTCTGGAAAATGATTTGGCAAACATGTGGGTTCTTGTTGCTCAGCTGAAGAAAGAAGCAAAAGGTGTGCTTCCTGAATCAAACAGTAATGGAAGGAATACTGAGAGACCGGAAACTGCGAATCACCAGAATTTAGTAAATGGTGATCGTAACAATATAGGTGTTAAAGACATGCAAGTTTTGGATGTTTCACAAACCGCTGTTGTGACAAAGGAAGAGCCCCTTGTTGCGCGTTTGAAGGTATATATGTTTCTCTAGTTTATCAATTAACATAAATCAGCAATCAGCTTGAGGGGGCAGTTTTGGCCCGTTTACTTATGAATGAACGCGGGTTATGTTTTGATTCTAACAGATACAAAGAAGTTTAAATTTGTAAATTGGTTGATGAGTCAAAGTTTCTAACAGGTTGAAAATCACCCCAATTGTATTATGAATGCATAAAACCTTCTAACTCCAGAAATCAGGCAGAATAGGTTATAGGTTATGACAGAAATAGTTCTAATTTTGTAAGCATATATGATAGTTTTGGACAAAGTGTTTAGGGTCAACTTAATCTATTTATTTAAATTAGTACAGAAAGTTGCCTGCTTTGACCTGAAACTGTTACCCAGCCCTCCTATTTTACCACCTCTAGCTAATATTAGACTTTGAAGAAGTTTTAACTCTAAAAAGGCTATATTTGTTCGTGCGTAGTTTTTCATGGTTCATAATTGACAATGTTCCCAGGCTCGAATGCAAGAGATGAAGGAAAAGGAGGTTAATTATGTTGGCAACGGAGATGCAAATTCTCATGTATGTAAAGTATGCTTCGAGTCACCAACAGCAGCAATGCTTCTTCCTTGCCGGCATTTTAGTTGTAAGCTTTGTTATATCACTTTAATTTGTTGATATTCACATGACCTGACTGATAATATTAACCTTCTTTTACTCCTCAATTTTCTTTTGCAGTGTGTAAATCATGTTCACTTGCCTGTTCGGAATGTCCAATTTGCCGGACTAAAATTACAGATAGAATTTTTGCCTTTGCCTCTTGATATTTGCTTTTTACCTCCCTCAAACTGAAGGTACAACAAGGTTATTTTTCTGATAATGCCTGTAAGTATGAAACATTTATTTTTTGAACACATAGGCAGCCAGCTATGTATTGGTGAATTATAATCCTAGTCTTAAATAGCCTATGCCTGTATCGGAATTTTAAATCATTTCGTTAAAAAGATCCTAATTATGAGAAAATACCATTAAAAAACTGTTAGTACCCAAATGGCTAAACCTTTAGATCGTCAGAACAGTCAATTCCTGAGTAATTACTTTAGATTCAACCGTCTAATATTGCATTGCTCTTTATACGGGGATTTCAGTCTAGAAGATTTTTGTAACACAAATATGTAGCCCACTTATACTAGCTATCCTGTCTTTTATGTGTCCGC
The DNA here is from genome assembly GCA_024320915.1 of Erigeron philadelphicus. Lineage (NCBI taxonomy): Eukaryota > Viridiplantae > Streptophyta > Magnoliopsida > Asterales > Asteraceae > Erigeron > Erigeron philadelphicus. The sequence continues at coordinate 25,579,909 of JANDBE010000041.1, read as the reverse complement.
AGGAGATTTTTTGATGAAGGATCATTTAAGTCAACTGCTGGTTATTTATGGTCCCATGTCATTCCTTGATTGTTCAATCTGTATGTAAACGCTGTCCAAAAATTATAGTTCCCTTTTCTGTATGTATTTATCTATTTATTTCCAAACTCAAGAGTAAAATGTTAGAACCCCAAAAATATGGAATAGAAAAGAACAGGCTGAAAAGCGGGCAGAGAGATCAGAGATTAAAGATGAACTCAACAATCTTCCAGACTATCTGTACACCAGTTGATGGTATAAGTTAGGTATCTCAGTTTTCCGGATCGATAACACTGTAATCACTTGTATATTGTTATTGAAAGCTGTGTCCTTGCTTCATTGTTTCCAACCCAAATTTGCTTGTCCTGAAGTAGCATTATCAAATCATTTATGCTTCTATAATGTCAGTAGCTTCTCAACAAAGATCGCAAATTGCATATGGCTTCTGATATTTTTAAGACTGTTTGTAAATATTTAAAGTGCCTGCTGTTGTAATTATATTAAAAAAGCTACATGATGGAAGATAACTATTTTGGTTTCTTTTTAACTTGACTAATTTGTTTTCGTTTTAACATTAAGAATTTAAGGTGATGTTAATAATATTTATGTTATTCGTATTACTTTTGTACTCTTAACTTTTTGACATTGACCTGTCAAACAATTTACAGCATTGATATATTTGCACGTAAAAGAATAAACACCGACTATCACAAATGCGCAATGTTCTATAACAAACACAAGAAAATATACTTTGCAACTAATTTTAAGAAAATAAAGAATCATGAACCTTTTATTATTCTATTTATAAAAAATAAAAGTACAGAAAAACCCCAACTTAAATAATTAAGGATTTCCCTTTTGCGTATGGCATCGCCACTCCCTTTGGCAGCATCCACTAATTCGGAACTTAATTTGAAAGCCATATTTC
>JANDBE010000041.1:25510234-25522196 GCA_024320915.1 Erigeron philadelphicus | reverse complement strand
TCCAAGCACTTCTATCGGGTGTTGGGTTAACACTTTCAGACTCTTCTATCCAACACCTGACTAACAAAAGATCTTCGAATTGAATCCATACTTGTCTTGCCATTTTCAAATTGAGTTGAAAGAAAGTGTTTAGTGATTTGAATTGGTTGTGTTACATAAGAAAATTGTTAGTGTTTATATTGGAAAAAAAAAATTGATCGTTGGGATTAAAGGAAAAAAAAAAACAAAACAAAACATTCAAACGGCTCGTTGGACCCCACCTCCGTCGTCCTCCGACTTCTCCCCGAAGAACAACAAGCAAGACGCAAACCCAAAGACGACAATTGCCTATAACACTTCGGCGTCTTCTTTGTTTGGGACGCACCAAGGACGGTGCTACGGTGCTATAAGCACCGGCCTTAATACTTTTGTTTTGTATAAATTAAAAAATGACATCATTTTATCACCTCATTCTTTTACATCTCATGTATATGCTTATGTCTCCGTGATTACAACTTAATGCCATTTGTAGATAAAGGTTAAATGCACCTATAAAGTATTACATTTTCATTATTTTTTTTTTTTTAATATTTATTGTTCAACTATTTACATTAAAGTTTACGATAATGACAAGCTGGTGTAATTGTATTGTTTCCAAGGATATACCGGCAATTGGTTGTTATATAACTTCCAAATGCCATCCTTTTACTCTTTATCATTTTATTTTAACTACATATAAAGTTGAAGCAAGAGTATCTCATAAATTTTGGGGACCCTTATGATAAATTGATTATTTATAAATAAGTACTTAAAAAACCCAAAAATATATATGTACTTGACATATAGAAATAATTATAACAATAAAAACCAGCTTCATTTTATGTTAATCATGAAAGACCATACGTATCACTTTAGATTTTGTTGAAGTCTGATGGATTAATTTTTTTTGCATTGAATCAAATATATTATGTAAAATTGGTCACATTGCACATGCGGACATGTCTTAGCCGGCCCATATAGTTGAAGTAAAAGTAACCAAAGAAATAAATTTTATATGATAATTAAGTCATTGTAAAAATAGTTTAATTATATGTTTTTTATGTAATTAAGCAGATGAATAAGGTTAGGATGTGCCATTCCCCATAGAATATATGCTTAACATAATAAAGAAAAGAATAGTTGGTGGTCATTATCAAACTCTTGAGCAAGACAACAAATTGGCATAGTTAGACTTAGCTACATTTCAAGAAACAAATATACATTGTATTACATGGCAATTTTGGTACTTTACTACAACTAAAAAGGTGCCAACACTAATTCACGACGCACATGATCGATTGTAGGTTATTGGAATGCGACCGATACAATGAATCTAAAATGAAACTTATACTCGTTGTAGTGAAATTAATATTCTCATATAGGTGGGTCTACGATTAATTAGTTTATGACCATGCTAAACAACCGTGATTATTGGAAGGCTATAAATTTCTATAGTCATGTCAGAATTGATCAATTGAAAGGCTACAAATTAATTATTTTAAGGTATATATATGATTTTGTATTCATTAAGTTATTAGACTTTTTAATTGTTATAATACAATATAACTTTTTAATAAAGAAAAAAATTTAACTAACAATCTAACTTTTAAGTTGTATTAAAACAGCATAATCTTTATTTGGCTTAAAAACTAAAGTAGATGAGCTACACAATTTGTTGTTGACAAATGATGTGCATAGTATGAAAAAAAAAACAATGAAGGGGCAAATTGGATAGGTTTAAAAAAGTCAAGGGAAAAAGTGTAAACATATAAATAACCGATGTAAAATGACAAATCTCAAAGAAAGAGGGAGTAGTTGTTGAAACATTAAAACAAAAAAATAAAATAATCTAGTGATGTATGCACCCTACTGGTGCACATATGATAAAGAAATATTTAAAAAGACCCCATTATAGAACCTAACTACTTTTCCAGATTTAAATTCACCAACTTCAGACAAATCTTACTTTACTAGCTTGTAAACTATGCATCAGAGTCTGTACATATGAATATCTCTAGTTTCGTCAATTTTAACTCTAAAATAATATATAAAAAATAATAAAATTATGTTGTTATAAAGAAAAATAAGAGAAAGTTATTTTCTAAGTAGATATTGCGTCAACTAAGTTTATTAAGAGCCAGTAATGGGAGATACGGGTTCTCATCGAGGAAATTAAAATGGGGGTCTATTCTGCGAACGACTTTTTAACACAGATTCGGTTAAAACAGCGTAAACTAAACCTCCCAATATTTATTATTAATTCACACCTTCCTAAAAAAAAAAATATTGCATCAACTAGTTTATAAAGAACCAGTAATTCAAAGATAGAATGGTGAGACAACCAAGTTTTATTCAAGAGGTCGGGGTTCAAATTTTTGACTCGGATTTCATATAGTTTTTCTTGTAATTATGCAATGGACTATTGAGTTTGGGGCTACGACTGGTTCGTTATATGTTGTCAATCGGTCACCCCAATGGAATTCCGAGTTGTAATTTGGAATTTTTTTATAAAAAAAACTTTATCAAGACCTTTCATATCCCATGCCTGATTCTAAGATTTGAAAAAGATGGTTGTAAAGTTGAAATTTATAGAGAGAGAGTTATTTCTATTTATTTATACATATTTATTAATTTAAATATTAGTGTTTAGGTCTACCAACTGGTAGTTAGAGATAACACTCCTTAACCAAACATCATTATCAACAGCTAGCCAAAAGGCAGGTTTACTACACCTCTCTCTCTCTATCAATTTCCTCCTCCTATTCTAGAGAGAGAAAACAAGATATTTTCTAGAGAGAGAAAGGTGGAGAATTATATATACTTTTAGAGAGAAACAAAAAAAAAGTCAAGAAAAACAGATACAAGCAAAAGCTGGAAAGTTGAAGTTCTTGGAAGGAATTGAAGATCAAGCTACAAACACACCCATACATATAGATATATACACATATGCATATATGTATATATATATAGAGAGAGAAAGTGGATGAGTGAATTATAGTTTTTTTTTTCTTTTAACAAAAGGGTCTTGATAATAATATATCTGGTTTTTCTCTCACGTGTGAATTGAAGTGATGGAAATGTTATAAAAAAAAATAAAGTTATGATTTTTGATTGATTGATGAAGTGATGATATATAGAACAAAAACATCATCATCATCATAGTCATAGTCATAGTCATAGTCATCAAAAAGAAAATATATATATATCATTAAAGTTTCAGAACTACTGAAACTACTTTTAATATTATTTCCTTGTCTTTCAATCAATGCTAAGCACCTGATGATTTCTTCTTCTTATGTACTTTGAATTCTGGGCAGTCTTATATATATTGAGTTATTGATTATTGTATTGAGTTTTGAGCAAGTGAGTATTTAATTAAATCTGGTCTTGGGATTATATATGTGTAAAACATGGATGAATTCATGATTTTTGTGTCAAGAAAATGAAGCTTATTTGCTCCCTACAACACACACATCCATGACATAATTTCAGGTATCATTTTTTTTTTTCTTACTTGGTTGACTTTTTTTTTATTTATATAAATCTTTTTTTATGACTATTAAGCTAGAACATAATTTTCTACAAATTTTGATTTTCTATTTCAAGAATTTCTATTTTTAGAGGGAGTTTCCTAAAGATAAAACTATCTATATCTTATTCCTAAAGGGTAGTGGGAATTGTTATTATTATTGTTGTATTTGTTTATATATTTATATGGTGTTTCTTAATATGGTTCAATCTTGAAATTGGTCAAGTTTAGGGACAAATTAAGTTTTCTTTGAGAAAAAGTAAAGTGGGGTTGTATTTTTGTTAGCTTATATACAAGTGTTGCAAAACTTCATAATGAATTTAACCCTTTTTATGTTAGTATTTGTAATTATATAAGTTCATCTGAAATTCAGAAATATATATATATCTAAGGTAAATAGAGTTGTGTTAATTTGTTTTTATATAACATTTCAAAGATTGTACAATCCTTTTATGAAATAGCAAAAAACCATTTTTTTAACTTATAAAGTTTTAGATATTCAACATGCATTAAGGTCATTTTCATGCAACTATTTTCTATCTTTATTTGGGGTTCCTGTAAAAAAAATTGATGGAATTTTGATAAAATAAAGAGTTTGTGCAAAAGTTTAAAAGATAGGTGATGATGATTTTTAACCCATGTGATCGAGGTTGTGTACACAAACAAATTAACATCAATGTACTTGTTGCTTTTATGCTTATGTCCTTCTCTCCCACCATAAATACATCATTGCTTTTTTGTGTGTATATGTTTTACAAAGATTCAATATATTTTTTCACCATTTTATGATTTAAGTTTGTGTTATTAAATTTTTGGGTCATAGTACTTTTTTCATCATTAAAGATCCATCATTTTCGGATGAACTTAAAAAGTTACATGTTGTAAGAATGTACTTACTACAAAAACCATACGCAACCATATGTTTTTTGTTTTTGCATATTATATATACTATATATGTGTGTGTATATATTTAATATTGTGTTTATGGTTCACTCATTTATTTGTAAGAAAATTTCATAGCTCAAAAGTTCAATATTTTACACACATACAAGTTTCTTGCAAAATTGTTGGTATTAGATTGTCCCTAAAAAAGATTTGGTATATAGTTATACCATTTTAATGAATAACTGAATATAGAAATGTTTTATTATGTCATCTTTCATAAAGATTGAATCTTTTCACCATTTTCATGATTTAAATTTATGATAGAATATTTTCTTGAATTATCCTTAACAAAAGACCAAATCTTTTTATCCATTTTTGATGGTTTGATCAATTTCTTGCAGAAACTTGATTTTAAAGATTTGAAGTAATAATGTCAAGTTACATACCAACTTCAGATCAAAATGTTAGAGATTCAGCTCCAATGGTCTACTTAAGAGAAACAATATCAGAATCATATTCATCTGAATCACCAATTCTGGCTGGGAATGTAATGATGTATATGAACTTTTCATCAGCTTCTGCAGCCGGAGAGTTTTCGGGTTCACTGCAGGCTGCAAATTCTCACCAGCCCAATAGCTGCATTGACATGCCAAATGTCGGAGTTCACGATTCCAGTGTAGTATCCCATCATCAAGAATTTGGCGAATCATGGAGAGATGGTAGGAATCATGAAATGATGTTGATGGATCAATTGGGCAGTAGGAATTTGCATAGCCAAGGACAAGGGCAGGGGCAGGGGCTATCATTGAGTCTTGGTACACAAATTCCGCCTTCTGGAATTCAATTCCATTCCAGTGATTACCGTAATCAGAATATGGGTTTTTCGTCGTTTATGAGTTCGGATTCAGTGGTTGAAAATAACAGTAGGGTGAGCTTTCATGGGAGCCATTCAGACTCAATGAAAAACGATATTTCGCCTTATGGGATGGGAAATGTCTCAAGGGCGATTACCGACTCTAAGTACTTAAAATCAGCACAACAGCTTCTTGATGAGATTGTAAATGTTGGTAAAGCTTTAAAACAACATAATGCTAGGAAAGAACAGATAGATGATTCAAAAGGGACTGATGACGAATCAAAGGCCATAACTACTTCAAATCAGCACGAAACGAACGAACTCTCCGCTGCTGAAAAACAGGATTTGCAGAACAAGATGACAAAGTTGATCTCTATGCTAGAAGAGGTTAGTCTCCTCAACTGTACACCTTACTTTCCTTATCTTTTGACTTTTGAGGTCAAATGTATTACTTTTCAAATTCAAATTAGATCTCTGTTTTGTTAAAAGTGAACCGACGGATTTACAGTTTAAAGATTCTGGGGAACTAGCTAACTCAATCAACCTTTCTTTACCTAAAAAGACTGGAACTTCACTTAGATATCATAGTTGAAAGTTAGTAAGGTTGACCCTGAAAGTCAACTTAAGGGAATGTAATTAAGATTTAAAAAGCTAAAACATAGTTTTTGATGACAGGTTGATAGAAGGTACAAACAATACTACCATCAAATGCAGATTGTTGTATCTGCATTTGATGTGATAGCCGGATGTGGGTCCGCTAAGCCATATACCGCTCTCGCTCTGCAAACAATTTCATGTCATTTTCGTTGTTTGAGAGACGCGATAAGTGATCAAATAAAAGCAACTCATAGAAGCCTTGGAGAGACTGATTCCACTACAAATGGGAAAGGAGTTGGGATTTCCAGGCTTCGGTTTGTGGATCAGCAACTCAGGCAACAAAGAGCTATGCAACAACTCGGTATGATGCAACAACATACTTGGAGACCACAAAGAGGGCTTCCTGAAAACTCTGTGACGATTCTTCGTGCTTGGTTGTTTGAGCATTTCCTTCACCCGTAATCTCTTTCTTTGCCTACTTGTTTATTAATTATTTGATATGAATTGTTTCCTCTAATAAGTTCAAATGGTTAAACATCAACAGAGATAATCACTAGAAACAAACTGGGCTTAGAGTTAACTGATTGTAACTTTTAGCTCCAATTTTCTTGATCTCTTTTCTCCAAAAGTCAAGTTCAACAATTAATGTATAGAAAATGTAAAAAGAAAAAAGTAGGACATATGAGTGGGCGAGCTACCTGGTCCAACCCGTTTCACTCCTACTAACATTGTTGTTTTTTTCAAAACAGCACGCCCTCTCGTATTGTTCTCTGTAGCTTCTTCAAAAACAAAAAACTCATGAGTTAATACTTGTGATAAATAATAAATTTACTCTGGATTATCCTTGTTTTCTTCAATTGGGATTTTTCACTATTAGAACCACAACCCTGATAAGCTTACATGTATATGGATAGCTCACAGACAAAAACACTATGTTCTCGGTCGAGATAGCTCTACTGGGCGAATCAAGACAATCTTAGTGTTCTTTGAATGTGTCATTGTTACTCTTTTGTTTGGTTATCAACTAACACCTTTAATTAACCATTTTCTTCAGGTATCCTAAAGACTCGGACAAGATCATGCTAGCAAGACAGACAGGGTTGACCAGAAGTCAGGTAAAATATCCACTTCAAAATCTGCTTAGCAAGACAGGAATTCGTATCAATTCCAATTCTAGTTCCAATTCTGTTGTTTCTCGTTGGAACTGATAAAAACGTGTTATGGGCAGGTCTCAAACTGGTTTATAAATGCAAGAGTCCGCCTGTGGAAACCAATGGTGGAAGAAATGTACAAGGAGGAAGCCGGAGATGCTGAAATAGAATCAAATTCTTCATCAGAAATCGGACCTAAAAACAGTAAAAGCGATACAAAGACTTCAGCTGACCAAGGAGAAGATATGAACCAGAGTACTGCTGCCTCTACACTTGACTCAAAATCATCAAATCAACCTCGTGAAGTTGAAATGGCAGGAACCAGTAATGACTCGAATTTCCAGAACATGATGGTTCAGTCAAACAGAGGTGAACACAACCAGCTTATGGCTGCGGCATATCAAATGCCGCCAAGGTTTGGAAACGCAAATGGAGGCGGGGTGTCACTTACACTTGGATTAAAACACTGTGAAGATGGTAGCTTACCGCCAATGGTCTCTCTAGGAGACCATCATCAAAGTTTTGTTGATATGAGAGATCGTGGTGGCGATGGTGGTGGGGTATATGATGGTGTTGGAGGCTCATCAGTAGGGCCAGAGGCAGTTGATTTCGACTGTTCAGATTCAGGTAACCAGCAGCAAAGAGTTGGGTCTTCTCACTTGTTACATGATTTTGTAGCATGAGAGGACGAACGGTTTTATTTAAATGACCATTTTTATCGAAATACTTGACCTATTGTCTAGTATGGAGAAAACAGAATATGAAACTGAAACTATATGTATAATTGTAAAGATAAGATGCATATAAAAAAAATTTCCAGGTAATAATGTAGATTTGACTTGTATACCAACAATTCTTACCAGTTGATTGGCAAAGAATTGATTGAGAGATTTAAAGTCATGTAAAGATGTAAATTCTGCTATACTAGTTCATTTTTGGCTGGTGGCTTTATGAGAGATGCCAGAACAGTTGATATGAACAGACAAACCAGTACTTAAAAGTTCAAAATTGTGGCACAAAATTTGAATTATCAGCATCAGATGTAACAAGATTCAGCAACATTATTTACCATCCTCGCTTCTCAAATGTCCAATATTATTTCAATCATTTAATTGCAAGACTTGTGATTTTACAAGTCATACATTCAGCAAAACCGTATTGGCAAATTACAATAGGCAATATCCTTTTCACTTTCTATCAACTTTAAAACTCCAAAAAGAAAAAGCAAGTTGCTTAAGCAAAACATATAAGCACTAGAGCAAAGCCACGTACAGTATTTAGGTGATTTTTACACTGTGAAAATTTATATCTACACGAAATTCAAAAGTGAAATAGACTATTTTGTCCTCACATGTTTTCCAATCATACACCATACGCATCTTAGGATGTTTCCATATTCTGGTAGCTTTACTTCCAGTCTTCCACTTCAATGTATCTTCCCCATGAAAAGAAGTTTTCCAACTTTAAACTCACAAAAAGGAAAATCATATCATAAGCTATTAAAACCATCGGAAAAAGTTTTCCGACCACTTTTCGACTTTTCCATGCGCAAACCGCAAACACATATTAACAAGAATATCATAAGCGATTAAACCCACAAAATAACAAATAAAAATAACATAAGATCTATCTCGTTATAATTTTCACTAAAGTGCCATGGGTTTCTTTTTCTTAAGTATTATTTTCTACAAATTGATTTGATTGACACTGACATTAAAATATTAAAGTTGAGATCAGATGGAAGTTGATAATAATGAATATTATTGTGATTTATTGATTTGATGGTTATGAAATTGATTAAAAGCTACTCGTATATGTTAATAGGGTATGTGATCAACGAGCAAACCCAAATTGAATTGTTGATGAGAAGAGAAGTGTTCATGGATGCTTGAAGGTTGTGGGCCATGATGTAGAAGATTGCCGAGAAGCAAACTGGAATAATCAAATTCGAATAACACATAATATGAATTTATGAAACAATCTTGAAGATAAGGGTAAATTTGTCCACACATAAACTGCCGTGGATGGATAGTTTTGTTCAGTGTAAAAATCATTTGCCATAAATTAAAGGAAGCAAAGACTATCAAAACATTTTGTACAGTTAATTTAGAAGCAGATATTCAGTTTCCAGTATAAGAATATGACAACTTGAGTTATAGTCGCCATTTACTGCAAGAGAAAATACAAGTTTTTTACCTATGGGCATCCGACAACATGTAGTTCATTGACATTGCTCGCCTCATCAGTCATCTTGATCCACACAGGCATTGTTAAGAACACAAGATTATACCAGGTGACTTTAAACACATATTTCCATGGAACCGATGTGGCAAAATCGGCAGGTCAGTCGGGTTGGGTAATACTAGATCAAAACAAGTAAATATTAGGTACATGTCGATATGGGTCAATGAAGATAACCTCGGAAATTTATGCAAGTATCGACATTTTTGCAAGACTCCTTCCAAAAGCATGTAATATACGATCTTCAGGGGAAGCAGCCCCAATATTGTAAATCCGATTTGAAATTTGCCCTTCGCTCACAATAGTCATGTGACCGGTTATCATTGCATTCTCCCCTCTCCACGGACCTGCATTTGAATCAGATTATACGCCTCCATATTCACCATTTTAATGTTGATTCAACCTCTACATCACTATCAACATTATTGTCTATATTTTTAATCCGTTGACTCAAACAGCAGCAGCCAGTATTGTTTAACTTTCTTCAACACCTTTTCCTTCTCTTTGCCCCATTGAAGATATGCCTTGAGCAAAATCTCCCTCCTACATGATGATTCTAACAAACTTTTGGATAAATAAACTATTTCTATATTCAAATCTGAATCTATGTTACCAATTCAACGAGCTAACAGATCTCATGACCATTTCACAGAGATGCACAAAGTCACAAACACTCGAAAGGCCTTAGACTGGGTCCATGTCCTGGCCTGTAACTAGTTCCAAAAGACTGAACCATCTAGGTCCTACAGCCCCCTTATATTTCTAATCAGTATCTATACAAAAGAATGTTACACCTATTTTTTATAACAGACCAATATTTAGCTTTATCAAGCTCTTGCACCTAGTTTTCGATAGCAAATGGATCCATGTTATCAATAGTTCTTTTCAACTTTTCTGCATCAAATGCGTAAGCGGCATACAATGGGCTCAGAGATACACCATCTTCACGCTTGATCGGCTGCCCCTGTGCCATGAATGTTTCTGAAACAAACATACAAAAACCAATAATAAATGGTGAGAAACTGCATCTAGATTCTAGACCGGATTTGGACTGATAATGTTAAGCCCTACTTATTTCACAGCTGCTAGGGATTGCAAAAGGATCCATGAAATTGAAACCTCTGGTCAATTTGTTTGCATCAAATGCATATGCAGTATACATTGGGTTCCGATATGCACTTTCTTCATTGTTGATCAGTTGTTCCATGAAAGTTTCTGAAGCAACCATAAAATAAAACAAAAAAAAGCTCAGCTTAGATGGTGAATACTCAATATCTACATTTCATGTGACTAAAAATGCCAAACACTAGTTAATTCACCAGTGCTTCGGATTGCAAATAAATCCTTCTGACCCATACTTCTCTTTGACTTGCTTGCATCAAATGCCTTTTGATGACGTACCCACCTAGAAACTGGCACGAAGGGTACGTGAAAAGGCTACGTTCTACCTTAGGAAGGTTGCGAGCCAAGAAGTTACCTAGGAAACCACGTATCCTAGAAGAAAGGAAATAAATACAAAAGAGACATCATCGTATAAATTCCTTAAATAAAGGAAATCACTCCTAAAAATAAGAAAGTCAATTGACTTGACTGCCATAAATGCAATATGGGAAAAAGGGAAGAAAAACCCTTACCCATTATACTAAGAAATCTCCCCCTATAAAAGGAGGGAATAACTCATCACAAATCAGGATCACATATCATAATCATACAATACACACTCATCCAAATACACACAATATATACTCACCACGGGAAGAACCCTAAAAGGTCAGATTCCTACATCGACCACGGGAAGAACCCTAAAGCCTAACACACCTAAACCGGCGTACAAGGGTGAAGAACCTACCGACAGGGAATCGCCGTTCAATCCATTAAACACCCTAAACCCTTAACCTAATATACTTGGCGTACAAAGGTGAAGAGCCTAGCGAAAGGGAATCGCCAAGTAACAACCATAATCATCCTCATTCGCCCTATCTACACCACCAAATTGCATGTACAAACACCTTTGTAGAACAAATTGGGATTGTAGATGCATTTTCTACATTGTTGCTTTGTTGTTCCTTGAATGTTTCTGAGGCAAACATTTAAAAGTAGAAAAACCAACCATAGATGGTCAAATAGTCTGCATTTTTATTTGAAGTTTTAAACTGAAAATGTAGAAAACCTACTTATTTCACATGTGGTTGGGGTTGTACATGGATCCACATTATCAATAGTTCCCTTTGACTTGTTTGAATCAAATATGCATGCACTTTCTACATGCTTGATCGATTGTTCCATAAATGCTTCTGAGAAAAACATACAAATAGCTACAGACGGTTAGATATTCTGAATCTAGATTGCAATAGAACATGGGATTGAACATGTAAAGCGTACTTATTTCACACGTATTCAGTATTCCAGACGGATCCGTGTGATCAATAGTGCTCTGCAGCTTATTTGTATCAGATGCATTCTCAGTGTACACTTGACTCGAAGATGCACTTTCTTCAGGTAGTCTCGTGGATTTTTCTGAAACAAAGATACAAGAACCAAGAGATATTAGATAACTTATGCATTTGGACACACAATGATAAGCACCATTTTTTTCACAGATGTTTGGATAGCTTATGAAAACAGTTCATATGATACTTCTATTATATTTATTATGAAAGACTAATGAAAAAACTTTTGAATGGC
>JANDBE010000041.1:25067953-25078389 GCA_024320915.1 Erigeron philadelphicus | reverse complement strand
AATTTTTTACTCGGTATATATTTTTTGATCTATCAATCAGTCCAAATAAAGTAATCATGTAAATATTTTCAAAGTACTGCCACTCCAGATGATTAGATTTTGTCGTTATGATACCAATACATTCGATCATATTGTCACAGGAGGACTTTTAGGAGCTTACAGGACTCTATGGCCTCCCAGAGAAAATCAGATTAGCCGTAATTTTCTCCTCAGTTGAAAAAAAATGACCAAAACTTTGTTCTATTTGCACTAGATTCTAAAAAATTTTCCATTAAGTACCTACGTTTCTTTCTACTTGCCGAGTGATTTTTTCTTTTGCTTGAGTGATACAAAATGTTAGCCCCCCTCCAAAATTGACCATTTAATTGCTCATAATTACCAACGCTGTATGACTAGAAAATGTAACAGTGTGGGTCTGATTTTATGACAATACTTGATCAGATTACTGTGTAACCTTTGTTTTGATAAGCCTGAAGGAAAAAACGTCCATTTGAAAGACATACTCGAGGTTACACTGTACGAACGCACTCAAATAGACGAGCATAAAAATCCAAGTGCAGCGTAAAAAATCAATAATTTTATATAATAAATTTTTTATAAATTAATAATGCTGAACAGTAACATAATTATTATTTTTTGGAACAAGAAGTTCTTGTTATAACATTATGTTAATCATAGTTCTTGACAAGAACTTTGATTAGCAAAATGATATAACAAGAACGCTCCTTTTGTATATCATATTGTAATACATTTATACATAGAGAAACAATTTTAAGTTTTTTAACAATCCACTACAAATAAGTGAATAAAAAAGGAGCCCTTGGATTCGTGTAGTAAAAGGGTGAAAGTGATGGATGAATGGGGTAAAAGAGATGAAATCTAAGTTGGAACATGTCTTGGTTTATGTTCCAAGTGGAAAATATGTCACGTATTATTTATTTATTTTTGATCAAATAGTCAAATCGGACCGACATTTTGATTGGAAAGCCATTCCACTTGAATTGGTCTTTGTTTTCACCCAACTCAAAACTTGACTACTAGTTTATGTAGCTGTAATGCCGATATCAAAGGATTGTGTAAAAAGTCTGAAGACCTTTCTCAATATAGCATATAATCTGCTTTTGCAACCATGTAACAAAAACTACTTATCGGGTCAAACTATGATTACATCATTTGTTCCTCAAATGTTATTTCCATATGATATTTTGGTTAGTTCACTAGAAATCTGAGTTAAATACTTTTCTTTTTTCTAACAACATGAACAAGGATAACTTCATGGTTCACCTGTTTTTGATTTTATTTTGTAACTATCCATCAATACCACATACGAGCGTACTTTCTAATTAGTACGCGTCTCAAGCCAGCGTCTCTCATAGCAAACATGATCAGCTTGACGTGGTTACTGAATCGGTATGCTTAGTATTTGGTGTGCATTGTAAGTAGATGAGACTCATCATGAATTGCATTCTCAGGAGTGGCCGAAGCAAAATTGAAAGTAACCCGTAGCATATATATTTTTATCGGTAGCTCTGTACTGAATCGGTATGCTTAGTATTTGGTGTGCATTGTAAGTAGATGAGGCTCATCATGAATTGCATAGTGGCCGAAGCAAGATTGAAAGTAACCCGTAGCACATATATTTTTATCGGTAGCTCTGTACTGGCGTAAAGTAACCATAACAAATGGATTATTAGGATTTTTACCAGTTTTTAAGGATTTTTGGCTATTTTTAACGGTTTTTTAGGAGTTTTTGGCCATTTTTTGTAGTTTTTATTTCTTATTCAATCGCACAAGCATGTCTTTATAAGTTATTTTGTTAGGAAAATCTTTAAAATGTTTAGATTTAGTTACATTGACGGGTATTCTATTTTTAGTTGAATCAGAGCACAAATAAAGATACATCATTTAAAAAAGTAAATTACATGGATCTAACATACCTATAACCCAAAAAAAAACATACCTATAACCCTTATAACCCGGGCTACTTCTAAGTCCAATCTGTTTTGCCTATGATTTTAAGAACATCCACAATGAGAAAAAGTCTTTGAAAGCTTTTTATTTTGTCACCTATTTAATCCATTAACTTTAAGCTATAACAAACTTTTACTCCAATAGAAAAGGTTTTAATAAAGTTTTTTATAAGACTAAACAATCAAAAAAGCTTTTGCTCAAAAGGATGAGGATTATCAACCTATCCTCAAATAAGTCATTCACTTTAATGATATCAACCTTTTCCAAAAGCTTAATTTTCTAAAAAAAGGTTTTCATTAACTTGTTATTGGAGATGCCCTAAGTGACATACATTCTATGCTAAGGTTTTAGGCCGGACTTCACCGGATTAAGGGTGTATCTCCTAGACAGCTAGACCTTACTCACTAATCGAGAATGAAATGTGCTTGTCTTTTTCTTTTTCTTTTTTTAATTGAATGTATTGTACATGTTTTATTTAAAAGAGGTAATTACAGATGAGATCCAAAATTGTCAACGTGATAGATGAAAAAATAGGTCTTATATAAATGATTGTTCAGCTTTAGTTCCTGTGATATAAATTATCGTGTTGGCAAGTTAAAGATTGTGGTATTTATTCTTATGGTAGATACTTTGTATATACGTGTGAAATTTATGTTACAGTATAGGTCACATTTTAAAAGAAAAGTTAACTATGTATTGTTAGTATGATATGCTAATATGACAACTTTTTTCTTTACGACGATATAAAGACCCTCAGAAAATTTGAGTTTTGCGTCACAAAAATGTGTCTAGGTTATTTTTAGTAATGTTTCCATGGTGAAAAGCAATTTAAGTAGGACATAAAATAACAAGTCACCGTCATAAAACGATAAGAGATGATATCTCTTGCGAAGAACACGTATATTTTCATTTCTATTTTTATTTCTTATCTTCTTATTATCTATATATATCTAAAAGTTTTAGCCAAGTTGTTCCTAAGCACTTCATAAATAGGGTATTTAATAGGGGTAATATAGAAGAATTTACCATGGAAGTTAATGAGGTTATACACACAAAATAGGAGTTACAAAAGTAAAATAAAGCAATTAACCATAGGAGTTACTACATTATTTTACCCATCAAGGGGTTAATTTTGACAAACTTGCAAATTAGAGGGGGTAGATGGCTACATTTACATTTAATTGTCAATGTAAATTAGGTCGCATTCAAAATAATTCCCCCAAATTCAATTTAGGCCGGGTGTTTTGTGTTCCTCATCCCATTCAATTCCTGCGACCGTTTCTTCCTCCTCCAAAGTGTAACGGCTTGGGAATGGAAGAGTTGAAGAAACTTGCATCTATTTATTTTTTAAGTTAAGTAGAAATTTGTACTGTGATTTTTCATTATTTATTTTTTAGGGATTTTCCCTCTTGGATTTTTTGACGTATGAATTTGTACTCTTTGATATCCAATATATATATATTTTTTCTATCTATCTCACTTATTCTGATTATTTTCTTTGAATCTTGAAGGATCTTAAGGATGAACTTGCTTTTAGCCTATTGTTTTTTTCCCCTTAATTTTAGACGGTTTGTATTTTTCTATATCCTTATTCTATATTTTTGTATCATAATGTGCAGGTGATTGTTATCCGATCATAAAGAGGGGGAAATTTTGTTTTTCAAGGTGAGTAAAAACTCAGTTTGGTTCTCCTTTATCGATGGATATATCAATATACGTTTGCTTTCTATTTTATAAGGATTAGATTTTTTAAGTTACGTTTTGAAATTATTATCTATTTCAGGATTTTTATACGAATTTTGAGTTTGTTTATGTTTTTTTTTCTTAAACAACTTTATGTTTAGGAAGTGATTATGATACTGGATTATAGTTTGAAGATGCTTGAGGTAATCTTTTATATTTTGACTCAAATTCTACTTTGTTCTTGGAGTTTTGGTAAAAAATTTATTTTCAATCAATGAATACGGTAGGTTAAAACTGTATGTTGATTTTTAAGGTTTAGGTTATGGGCTTTCCAAGTCAAAACTGAATGCACATTGTGAGATGTCCACTTTTCATGACTCTTTCATGTCCGTATATTAGAGGTGGTAAAACGGGTTGATTGGGTAATAGATTAAAATAGCTTAGGTTGAAAAAGGGACTTTTTCCCAAATTTCTGTCACTTTGTTTTTCTTATTTACTCTACTAAATCACAAAGTAATAGTATAAAAAAATTGTTTTAAGTTATTTCCGTTTATGATCATTGCTTATGTTTTATGTGAGCATTAATCTAACATTTATTTCGCAGCTTTATACACCTGTGCAAGCAAGTGAGGGTCACACTATGGGAGAAGTTAGTCTAAAAGCCGGTCCGGCGTGTGGGTAAGAACCGTGAAGTTAGGCGACTGCAATGCTTGCGAAAATATATGGTGGTATGTGTTGGCAAGTTGTCTGTTTAGTGTTTGTCTCATAGTTATTGTTTACTTTGATTCCCCGTTTTATAAACAAGCATACACATTTTTTGCACGATGCAACACGGTTTCTTTTGTTCAATGGAAAAGTTGACAAAGACAACTGCGCGTGAACTCCTTGATCATCGGTCTGAGGTAAACCCTCTCTTTTGTGTTCAAAAGTTAAACGACCAAACATTTGAAGTTTATGGTATTCATAGTCCTTTTTGGGTCCTTCATGATACATTTACCACTCGGTTAAGTATAATTGAGATAAAATATAATTGTATTCAACTTTACATGTCTTTTTTATCCCGGTTAAGTTAACATTTTCCTTTCAATGCCCCAAAATTTCAATTACTTGATGTTGTGTCTATCAGGTGCTCTGGTAACCATAGATTTCTATCATTTTTGCGTTCGTGACAAGCATATTAAGTTACCAGGTGGTATCTGTTCATTTTAGATTTAACTTTAGTGAATATATATTTTGGTCTTTTGAAGATTTAATGGTTTAGACATTTATTAAAGGTATAATTAGTAATTCCTATAGTGTTAATAAAGGGTTGATCCAGCTAAATGTGTTGTTTGGTTTATGGTAACAGAATTTGGGCTAAATGCGATGCGAGGCTGCACCAGAACTTCATTCGCCATCTCTCTAAACTTGAACAAGTGGTGAGAATTGGAGTCTATCTTATGTTTTTTTCATTTTCTTTCCAAAGACCGTTGAGTTTGTATATTATACACACACCCAACCATTAACTCTATTATTAGGAGTATCATTCAGAAGGCATTGAGTGGAAAAAGGTAGATTTTATAAAAAGCCAAGGTTGTTTAGATATCTTTGAAAAAGTTATTAGTTATACTGGATGATTTAGATAACAACAAATAAGCAATCAAGTGAACATCAAATAATGGCTTTTTTAAGATTTTATAATATACTACAATTGATGCAGTTTTGATAGTAGGTGCTACTGTTGGAATGAGTGGATGCAGTCAAATGAGTGGATTGGATATTAGGTAAAAACTGGCCATTTTTTTTACGGTCAAAACGGAATAAACAGACTTCCAAACACTTTCTATTATTATTATTATTTTATATTTAAATTTGATCATGTTTTAGTTGAGGTGAAAATTTGTAGGTATTGGTTTGAACTTTGGACAAGCTGAATGTATGAGCATTTGACACAGAAAAATTCAAAGGCATTCTTAAAAACTGAAAGTGGTATAACCATGGAAGATCTGCATACAAAATCAAAGAGGTTGGCCTTTTCTCATCGAAAAGTCCTTCATTAGTCAAGGTTGGTCAGCAGGTGAGTCATAAGCTACTCCATCTAAGTTCTGAAGTCAGTTGATAAAATCCAATTAAGTTTGTTACATATATACTCTTATGTAATTGTGTACGTGGCGCTCTTTCTCGAGAATCTACAACCGGTTGACATGACAACCACAGATAAATACTTAAATTTTGAGGGTTATCTAAAGCACTTTGAATACCATACTATGAACAACTATATGTTGTATTTTTCCTATTGCCTCAATATATTATTTTTAAATATCCCTCGCATTCTGATGTGTGGCCAGCCACCAAACGATCCAACCAGGTTTGTTGTCTATCATACGCAATGGAATTAGTTTTTGCTCTAAATATCAAAATCCTTTTAAGTTGGGGTTATTATTTTGACCTCCTAACACCACAATCTCATTCATGTTACTACTTTATAATATATTAATTAATTGATCATCTGATTGGCACTTATTTATTTCTTATTTTCAGATAGTGACGTGGTTTCACACAGTACTCGAAGTTCCAACGAGGATGTAGGAAGTCCATTTTTACAAGGGTGGGTAACGGATGATGTGTTGATGACTGCTGGTGGTATTCCATTGGCTGCAGAACAACCAGAGTTTTTGGATACTGGTAAATCGTTCACCTTTAACATACTCTTCTTTTGTTCACAAGACCAGACTTGAGAAATTTCTAGCTGTTTAAGTATGAATGAATAAGTTGTGGATCATATTTCCTTTTTGTTTCATCCGTCCTTAATGTTAATATTTGTTATATCTTTTACCCGGTGGTTGACAACTTTTCATCCAGCAGATTAAAAGACAGGTGGTCAAGGCATGCTGCGAACTTGAACATACAAAGATGCACTATGTATTAAATCAGTACAGTCACTGTTTCTCAATTCGGAATATTTTTTCTCCCCATTATTTATATCTTTTTAGCATTTTGAATGAAGATTTAAGACACCGAGTAACGGGATGTGGCAAGGGGGCATTTTAGGTAATGGGTCACACAATGTGTACGTTTTTTTATGGTCTATTGACCCAAGCCATGTTATTCTTAATATTTCTGTTGTACACGATTAGCATGTCAAATAGTATTGTAATTTTGAATATAATGATATAGGAGATATTATGCATTTTGCATTAAACATACAGTTTAGGCGCGTTTTGACCAATTTCCTTTTTAGTTTATTCCTTTTTAACATTTTAATTTTACATTAAACTTAACAATCAACTCATTCATATAAAAATTTTTATGAAATTTCCACCTCTACAAAGTAATTTTTGATATTTTGAAGTTATATATTGTCAACTTGAGAAGTTTGGTAATTTGGAGTTCCATATATCTTTAGTGCATGCAGGTAAGGTGTAGATAGAAGCTGAAAGTGTTGAAGCAGTCAAGCAGGTATTGTTCAAAAAATAACCCATCCATAAGCATACATACATCCAACTTTGGATGACCCGTTTTCAATTAGAATGTTGTTATGCCATCAAAAAGGCTGCAATCAGTTGAAGACATACGGATCATCAACAAGAACATTATCCAACATATTGGGTTGCATGTGAAGATGAATAGTCTGATAACATTGGCCCATTTTGGCCAGTTGTGCTACGTACTGCGCTAACATGGGATGTTCTTCATTGCTAGAGAACGGTAAGAACGGTAAGTGACTGTTACTCTCTTTCTTTTCCTTCGAGAAAAGTTATTTATACAGGTGCTAATTTTGACCCATTTACCTATTCTCGGTGGTCGTTTTAATGAGAAATTCCTTTGGAAACTGTTTAGATGGGTAAACTAAAGGTTTAACCAGAACACAAACAAAACAAACAGGTCAAATTTAATGAAAACTCTATTGGGAAATTCATGGGAAATGGAAATTGGTTGGAAAATTGTTATCGGTACGATGGCACCTTCATTACATGTTGTGGGCCAGGGCCAGTGATGGGGAGTGTAGACTGTAGATGGAGTTGGTGGTGGGGTTATATTTGTGCCAATGCTTACGCTTTGAACCTTATAATGGTTTTCCCTTTATGCATACCCTTAGCTACTTTTCTTGAGCGACATGAACAACTTATGTAGAAGATTTAATCATTCCAGGGCATTCATCTATCAATTAAAGTGAGAGTCTAGGAATTTTGTCGGGTTGTTGTAATCCCGACTCTACCTTCAAGGAACAAGGAGAAATAAGGCAAAATGGCAAGTTTGTCAAGTTGGGATATTGGTGCAAAAGGGTATCGGAGGTATGCCGCTAACGATAATTATTCTTGGAATTTGGTTATTAGCTTTTATGTTTAGTATATATATATGTAACTTTGTAAAACATACTGTTAAACCGGTAGCCATTTTTTTAAGGTAGTCTTTGGATATTTCATGATTTTGATTGCATTGTTTATATAAAACATGGCCCACGTATGATCTATAGATCCGTTTCTATTACTTTGTTTAACATGTAAAACCAAACCTGTGAAATTGATACAAATTTTATTCTTTGTATATTTCAGTAATCAAGGTTTAAAAGGAATCCTCGAGAGCTTATCGATGAAAGTTCTGCAGGATTATATTCCGTAGAGCCCACTGATAAGGTCACTATACAGAACCCTCATACATATGAAGAGAAGAAATTATTAGATTTGAGCAAGGAAGATCAGAGTTTGGTAAGTTTAGTAGTTAGATGTTTTTGATGTTACATTTTCAATAAAAAGTATTGTTAAAATGAGATTTAGTATGTTGGTTGTTATGAATGCTCCACAAATAAAGAAAAATAATCTATAGCTAACACAAACCATTTGGTTGCAGAGTCGAGAGGGACGCCCATGGCTGAGGGTAAATGAAAAAAATGATCAAGAAAGATCATATATCTAGAATTAAGCCTAAGCTCTTGGTAGAGATGTATGCAAACTTGGCACCATTTGACATGATATATGTGTTTTTTTTGTTGTTTTCTTTTAATATTTTATTGATAATCAAATAAGACTTTTTTGAGTATAAGTAGGTAATTTCATGAGTAAAATAATAGAAGCCTTTGGCTGGTAGACGATCAAATGGAAAGAATTTCTATTGGATGTTTTTTCATATTACATCAGTTAATTTTTACATCAATGCATCATAAGTTTGTAACATACTTGGGTTTCAAGCGTTCTTTGGACTTTCTTTCTAAATCGGCTGGACAACAAAGTGCACCCGAAAGTTTTAATTATTAGGATAATTGAATTTTATATAATCAAACTAATAAAACCACAAATAGACTACACCAAAATAATGAACCCCATTAAATACCTTAATAAGTACCCATCAATGAAAAGATAGAAAGCGGCAAAATGTTCCACCCTTTAATCCTACTTTTAGATGATGTAATTACAAAAGGAGAAATGGGGAAACGACCTTTCTGTTATCTTGATGAGTGAAAAATACTTAGTATGATTGTAACTGTTTTGTCACAATATGTGCCTGTAACTTTTGTCTTTCGAGCTCAAGCTAAGACCTCAAACACATCCATATACCCGGCCGTGCATCGCACGGGGCTTCACTCTAGTATTTAACTAAAAAAGATATGTTAAGATTTATGTGTTGTCATTTAATCTTAACAAATTACTTTTTGCATATATATATATATCAACTTTTTCTATTTATCCATTTAAATTTTCCATTAATTATCCTTCAACTCATCTCATCTTAATTCTAATCACTAATAAATTAACAAGTCTAATGATATAGTAGCATGTAATATTTTAATTAATTGTTAATTTCTCTTATAGTTTTGTTTTATTTATATATATACATTATACTATTATTAGTCTTCAGTCTCGTCCGATGGACGGATAGTATCAAAAGATTTATATCAAAGATAAATTTTAAAATAAAATAACAAAATAAGCGAAAAGTAACAAAAAAAATGAAATAACAAATTTAAAAGAATAAACACTTTTGTAGTTGAATCATAAGTCACAATCAAACTATAATTAACAACAAACTAGATTAAAAGAGGTGAAAAATAACAATAAAGTAACAATTCAATTACCAAACAATAAAGAAACACGAACGAAATACCAAAACCAATTAAAGTAATATAAAAAATAATTGTATGTTTTTTTTCTTTTTTTAGAAATTTACTATAACTTGCTTTGTTTATGAAAGATCGAAAGGAAAAGAAAATAATATGAATGAGATTGATTAATAGGAAGAGTTTTAAGGAAAAGAAAATAATGTGTGTTGTGTGTGTTTACATTTTGATGCGAGTTTGTATTTATAATATATTATAATAGTTTTTTAAAAAGTAAAAAGGAAAAAGAATAAACTACATGTAAGCAATAGTTATAAATGAAAGATAAAACACCTACTAGGTGAAATTTGGTTAAAATGACAAAGCAAAACTAATAAATCACTCAAAAAATTTATTTAAAAAAAAAAAGACAAAATGTCAAAGTGACGAATAACATACAAATAATTTTTTATAATTTCATTATCTAACAATATAAAAGAGAGAAAAAGAAGATAAAGAAAACAAATATCAATATCATTGATCCAGTTTGTAATAGTCGTATTATATTTGTAAATAGTTTGTAAAATATACTATTTCTTAGTAGATAAATAGGTTTTCTTTTTTTCGAACACTCAGTCGGGACGCGTCATCAGGAAAACCTCACCGGATAATGGTGAAGGCTTGCATGTACAATAGACAACGAGATGTTGACCATGGACCGTTACAAGTATTCGGAGGAAAAAACCCCAAGACTTGTCATCCCTAAGGA